>OMKL01155263.1:0-18701 GCA_900302295.1 Parasudis fraserbrunneri | reverse complement strand
ATGTTTTTCCCTCATTCTCCATTTGCGCCCTCTGCAGGTGAAAGTGCTGAAGTGCATCGCCCCAGTGTCCTTGTCAGATGTGGTGCTGGGCCAGTATGTGGGTGATCCCGAGGGAGAGGGGGATGCCAAGCTGGGTTACTTAGACGACACCACTGTCCCTAAAGGGTCCACCCAGGCCACCTTCGCCACAGCTGTGCTCTATGTACACAACGAGCGCTGGGACGGTAAAGATGTTGTTCTCTCACCGCAGGCCTGTGTGTGTCACCTCACTGACCTGCAGACCTGGGGGGTGGGGTTCACCAAACTGGATTACACAGTTGGCCATATAACTTTCCAAAAATATCACCGAATAATGGAAGTCACAAAGAAACCATGTAAATATGGAAATTATGTCGACATGGATTCTTTGTGACTTGATCTATTGGTTGTGGCAGAGCACCCAGCCAGGAGGCTGTGTAGGGAGGTGCACCTGCTATCCATTGACTATCATTGAATCATTTCAGATATTTTGTTCATAATTAAGTTATCAATATGTATCTGACTGAATCACATTTCTAAACCTAATATTCAAGTTTAGCTTAACAGATTAAAATCTAAAACATGCAGATACTAGTTAAAGGGGAATGACACCCATTTGAATGCCCCAGGACAGTTCAGTCAGTATTTGTGAACACACACCACTCTCCTAAAGCTAAAACAAACACTCAAAAATTATTTGCAAATACTATTTGACATGTGTCTGCAGACATGATCTTTTTGGCGTAATATTCCTGATTGATGAAGCGTGACTCTTAAATGTAATATTTATTTTGAGTTAAAACTGGACAATATCCCATCAGAATCTTCCTCTCAATTTCCTATTCCCATCTGCAGGGGTTCCTTTCATCCTTCGCTGTGGAAAAGCCCTGAATGAGAGGAAAGCCGAGGTGCGGCTCCAGTTCACGGACGTTCCTGGGGACATTTTTGGAAATCAGTGTCGCAGGAACGAGCTGGTGGTGCGTGTGCAGCCCAACGAAGCAGTCTATGCCAAGATGATGAGCAAGAAACCAGGAGTGTACTTCAGCCCAGAGGAGACTGAGCTGGATCTCACCTACAAGAGCAGATACAAGGCAAGACACGCATGTAGATGTTGTCTGGTTCTGCACCGTTCAACTTGTGATGTTAGGTGTATTCATATGAATTAAACCACTGTACCGCACTGTACATGGTCCCCATCGGATGGCGACAATTAACACAAATTCAATCATCGTACCCCACAATTTCACGAGCCTGGAAGTTTGATGAATCTCTGCAACATTTCCACAGAACATACTCAACAGAGCTGCTCGCCAACCATTGCACTTATTTGTGGGTGTGAAATCAAACTATTCCTTGTCAACGTGTTGTTCTCATGGCCAATTTTGCCATGTTACATTACCGTGCAACATTGTAGTGACAATTCAGTCTGAGGCTTGTACTTATGTGAGACCATCTGATTTTAGCTCAGAGAAATGTATCATTTGATACTACCAACCACCTCCCTGTGTGTCTGTGACTAACATAGTTGGTCCGTGACAAGCCAACCCTATGACATCATGACCCCTGTGGCTTTAAGGGGCCTACCGCCTCCCCCCTGATACAAATGTAGGGGAAACACTGCAGTATTAATGTAACAAAACACCTCTTGTCCTGTCCTCAGGATGTGAAGCTGCCTGATGCTTACGAACGCCTCATCCTGGACGTCTTCTGTGGGAGCCAGATGCACTTTGTGCGCAGGTCAGTTTCCTTGTTGATCATGCCACTGTCTGCTGGCTTTGTCTATGAAAACAAGTTTTGTCTTTTCAAACACCCACTGTGCGTATTGTGAACAAGGCCACCTGTGTAGTAATATTTTACACCACTAGATGGAGCTGTAAGACATATTCACTGCCTGAGTGGCAAATTTGTTATAGGGAAAGTGTCTTTCAGAGTCCCCTCACCAGTGTTAAGATAGATTTTTAATTAAATAATTTACATTCTCTGCTTCTGTCCAGCGATGAACTGAGGGAAGCTTGGAGGATCTTTACACCTATCCTTCATCAGATAGAGAGGGAGAAAACTCGGCCCATCCCTTACAGATATGGAAGGTAAGACTTGATTTTTCCATGATGATCAGTTCTCCTGCTT
Source organism: Parasudis fraserbrunneri (assembly GCA_900302295.1). Classification (NCBI taxonomy): domain Eukaryota; kingdom Metazoa; phylum Chordata; class Actinopteri; order Aulopiformes; family Chlorophthalmidae; genus Parasudis; species Parasudis fraserbrunneri. Next base: position 16,556 of record OMKL01155263.1, on the reverse strand, counting down.
AATTCCTCCTCCATTATATTCTCCTTCAAGAACATAACTCCAGAACAATCTAATTCTGAATGGATTTGTTTCCTCCTCCTCAGCCGCGGTCCAACGGAAGCAGATGAGCTCGCGAAGAGAGTTGGATTCCGTTATGAAGGCACTTACAAGTGGGTCAACCCCCACAGATTGTGAGAGGGGATGACGGGAGAGGAATAGAGGGATAGGTGAGAGAGAGAGAGGGAGGGAGGGGTGCAGCATGATAAGTGAGCCGTGTCATGTTCCAATACATTTGTGTGTTCTTGTGGTCAAGTGCTGTTTCCACCCTGTGGATCCATCATGGTAGCAGACAGGAAAGAGACATGGAAATAACGTGGGAATGAAATTTAAAATAAATACATAAAAAGTATAGGAACATGGCCTAGTTCTCAGGTTCGGAAGTGTTGCTCTTTGCAGTTCCCTGGCGCCAGTTCACCAGACCACTGAACTATATCTGTTTTTATATAAAATTTAAAAGGCTAAATTATATTACAATCAGTCTTTGTAGCATATTATATGGTATGGGCGTAGCCAAGGACAAATAAAACTGTTGTTCTGGGATGGTTGCGAGATTTAAATTACTGTTAGCTCCGGTTGTAGCATATGATTCAGTATCACCATAGCAACTTCACACAAATGTTCTTTGACAGAAAGGCGGGACTAAACACGCAGTGAAAGGATGTACAATGCATCTACCATGGGATCCTATTAGTCCGGGTTAAATCTTTTCTGCTAAACTGGCTCCTATTAGTCTGGATTAGATGGTAAACTGGCTCCTATTAGTCTGGATTAGATGGTATACTGACTCCTATTAGTCTGGATTAGATGGTATGCTGGCTCCTGTTAGTCTGAATTAGAGGGTAAACTGGCTCCAAGCGGGACTGGCATGCATCAGGTCTTAATTAGGTGTGAATTATTCAGGATGGTAAATGGAAATGTGGTTGGAATTGAGCCACTGGGGAACAAGGGGAGAGCAGAGCAGTACAATACACTCAGCCATGGTCACCTACAATAGCTTCTGTACTAAACATGGATAAATCCTTCCACTGTGGATGGATGAAGAACAAAAACACGGATAACCTGCTAATGTGGAAAGAAATGAATGTCCGCCAGTTGTCATTTCATCATAATAACAAATCTGATTGTAATACTTTTGCTTTGACTGCATTTTTCATCACATTTAGTGGGATTATTTTTTACTATTCAGGTACTCTATTTTGGACCAAGGAAATCATGATTGTGTAGTTATACTTATTGATGCGTGTGGGTCACAAAGGGGTTGAAGTGTTTTTTTTTCTCCCACTTGCAGGCTTTTTATAACATTCATACTGGAATAGTCCTTAAGCATGCTTCTTACGCACAGTTGAGCTCAGTCTTGTCTGCCTGTTGGCCTCCCTCCATTGAGTTTCATTCCTTTTGTTTACATTTTTTTTCCAGGCTTAGGTAAGTTACTGATGTCCATTCCAGATTTCAAATAGTTTAGACAGCAGCAGCGTCTACCACAGGTCAACAGGTCATGCTGTCTTTAATGACGTACTGTATTCTGTTGTGGACTGCATATTCACATGTAAAGCTAGCGATGTTATTTTCACAAACTACAATAAACAAGTCTTATTTTGCTACTGGTTCAGCTCTTTATTGATCTGTGTTTTGTGTTTGAGGCTTGTCTTTAGTGTTTTTATTTTTCAAAGCTAGCTTTAAAGCACCTACTCATCCTTTTTAAAGGCACACTCCACCCATTTCATGAAGCCTGATTTGTTTCTTGAAATATCCTACTAAGAAATTATTAGCATTTGTTAGTGATGCTAGTGGAAGTCAATGGGGTAACACGTTTTTGTCTGGGGGGGAAATTAGCTTTGACCTGGCCATGACACTCACATGTGTGTTTCAACAATAGGGAGTCAGTCATTTAGGGACATTTGCTATTATAGGCCGGCCCTCGGGGGCCGGCAAAAATCACCATTTCATTTTATGTAGTTTACTTATGAAACAGGAAGCTGCAACATGTTCATACCCCATTGACTTCCACTAGCACTGCAAAATAAAACATTCTCTCAAACTAATACTCTGGTGCATGTGCTTTTTGGAATGGCTGAAATGCTCCAAGGGTGCCGCACTGCAGGTGACCCTGCACTTCAACCTCTTAAATGCATTTAAAAGCTTTTATCACCCATTCGCCAAATAGTTGTGTACAAAATGGAAACTAGGCTTCAAATGATGTACAAGACTGACCCTAGATTATAACACTCCAATATAAACTACAGCAATGACAACTCTTTTACAGAATGGAGCTACTGTACCAGTCTACAGCATTCATTAGTATTCGATCGCAGACATCTTTGTCGCAAACAGGTGATGTAGTCAAATAGCAGGTGATCATCGTTAAATGACAAGTCGCCAATGAGCCGTGGTATTGCGCCACATGGTGTGGCAAAACACGTCATGAGAATACTATGAATAGCAACCCAGGCAGTACGCGATAGAGCACTTCCTAAAACCAGAGCTAGCGAGGTTAAACAACTGCCATGTCCTACAGCAGTGTTTTTCCAAGTGTGGGTCAAATTATTTTCTGAAAGTATCATATGGAGCCCAAGCCTATATTGCCCTAGTATATTGAAAAATAGACAAGTTGAATAAATCACTGTAGGCCAATAGCTTAGTGGTCTAAAAAAAAAAAACACATAATTTGTGGTGTATTAGCATGCACAATAATCTGCCAAATCAATTTCAGGTGAAAACATGCAGTCTGAAAATGTGTTAGAAAACCACTGCCCTGCTGTATCAGCAACCTGAAACTTTTACTGTTGTCCGGCTTGGTTTCATGTTGCTTCTATTATTTTCCCTGGCCCTCCCCTTGAATGAAAGCAGTTTATTATGACAGCATGTTTTACTGCCAACATTCCAACCAATTGAGAGTGGGCCGTGGTCAAAGCCCAGATCTGTGACTGCCTTCTAGATGCTGTGAGAACCAAATGAACACAATCATAATTTGATGACATTAGAATCAATAATTTATTTCCAAGGTAAATGTTATTTTGACAATTTCCATACACATTAGCCATAACAGTAGAGTGAAATTCAAGGCAGGGTCATAGTAATGAATGGCATTATAGGAGGACGTTAAAGGACGTCTTTGGTTTCACAAAGAAGCGAAACAGCCAAGACTTTTAGCAACCAGGCACTGTAAGGCACTTGCATTTCATTTAACCGCTGCTCTGCTAACCTACAGTAAGTAAACATATAGTACAAGGCAGGACATATCCCACTCAGATTGAATTACATAAGACACTTCAAGCATACAAAAGCCTGATCACAATACATATTACCATGCCAACAGAAGTGAGGTATCACAATGAACAAAATAACTGCTGGTAATGGACAAAGGCATTTCATTGGACGGCAACAAATATATTGGATTAAAGGACAATTCCCCCTTTCATGTTGACCATGTTTTTCTCGATGGTCCCTTCACAGTTGAAATCAGCATGCATAAAAAAAATTGGCTTTCCTGTAATTGGTACATAATCAGCAAGGTTTAGCCACTGCTAATACTAAATGAACTGGAGTCTTTATCAACACCGTTTTATGAAGAGCTCAGTGGGAGTTTCATGAATGGGTTACTTGACAGGAATCTACCAGAATGTATTTTAAACCCTCTCTCACATTCATTGCATTAGATGGTCATCAGCTGGTTTTCATACATTGTATGGCCACTTCTCCACAGCAAGGCCAACTGTAGTGGACACACCAGACCGTTTATCATCTAATAACTTTGCTTAGCTGAAAAACGACCAACAAACCAAGAAAGAATTAAACATTTTTGGTCACTGACATGATCTGGCATAGTCATGAAATTTCACATCTGGACCAAGGTGGAAACCCTATTTATGCTGAATAACTCTGGGATCAGTGGTTCCTTACATTTAGCATTAGTGGTGGCCAAATGTTGATCTGAATAAATCCATTACCAGACAATTAAACTATATAAATTCCAATTCCAAGAAAAATCTGACATTATCCTTTATATTCCTGTAGAAATCAGAAGAAAAACCCTTTAAAAAAGTGAATGCAAAACGTATAACTACAGTTGAACACACTGAAGTCTTGTGCAATCTTTCTGATAAGCTAACATGAATTAAACTCATTGGCTGGAGCCAGCTTGCTACACCAGAGCTATGGAGTGATGTGATGGTCTCCGTGGGTAACAGGTAAAAGTTGAAAGTGGTGATGATCCTCTCCATGCAGAAGGCACTTGGTCAGTGTATTACATGTGCTCAGGATGGTTCTGCAAACAGCCTATGAACTCTGTGACTGGATGGCCCTGGTAGCAGATTTGGTACACTGCATTGAACAGTGGGAACCTGGAGAAGGAGGAGTCACTGTTAAAAGGAATGGTTTTTCTTTTCTTTTTTTTTTTTTTTTTTAACCCTAGCCCCATGTCCTACTTATGAATGATGATGTTGATCGGTGGTCCTCTCAGCTCACGCCATGCCATTCCTCTAGCTCCGGCTAGTAAACCACAAACCAATGCAAAGTCAATGGAGTGTAGCTCCTGTCGGCTGTGTAGCTCACTAAAATCGATTTTGTGTGCACTGTGGAGGAAGTTTCAGTGAGCATCAGCCACCTTGTACAGTCAGGCGCTTAACCCTATTGACCTTGCATTAGTTTGTGGCCAACAAGCCAGAGCTGGTATGAGGACAACAAAATTGGTAAGTAGGAAATGGGGCTAGGATAAAAAAAAACAACCTGAACTATCCCTTTAAGTGATAAAATTAACAAGTGTGAATCCGCAAAAGCTGCAACCATGTACGTGCATGCATCCACACACACCTTCGCACACCTCCACACCAAATTTCAGCCTCAAAACTGTGTCCGCTAGTGGGTTGGGACACTTTTGTGGACCGACCGACTGACCAACCAACAGATCAAGCTATAGAGCTGCTGGTCACAGCTAAAAACAAGCACGTAATTCATGTAGGTGCTCTCAAAGTAGCATTGAGCTTAATAGAATTGTACAAGCATCTTTAAAGCAGAACTCTCTGCCGAATCCAATGACGCCTCCCACAAGTATCTACGACAAACTGTTAACGAGTTAGGTAAGGGGGTATGGCTTAGGTATAGGGGGCGGGGCTAACCTAAACCAATGGAAAACTACTCTACTGGGTCCAATGACACCTCACAAAAGTCTCTGAGAAACAGTTCATGAGTTATGAAAGGGGGCATGGTAAAATGGTGTGTGTCCTTGCCTCATGATCAAGCTTTCCATAAAATTTGGCCATGTTACGTGAATCCATTTAGAAGTCATGCGCCTTTTTGTTATAGGCCACTCACACTGCCACACCCCTTTTTTACCAATTGGCATGAACAGTTAATCAGCTGTGCTTTGGGTCATGACCAACCTTTCCACAAAATCTTGTGCAAGTTTGCGAATCCATTTGGAAGTTATACACCTTTTTATGAAAGGCAATTCTCGTTTCCACACCCCCTTTCAGCCAACTGGCATGAACACACACACACACACACACGTAACCTCCATGCCAAATTTCAGCTTCCTAGGGTGAAAACTGTGGCCAGTAGATGGTGGGGAAAGGTTTGTGGACCAAATGACTGACCTAGTCATAGTTTTCAGTCACTTGACTGGTGCGGAGACCTGGAGGGCAAAACACCATTCCAACATAGTATTACTAACCCAAACCCATCCGACAACAACTATCCGGCATTTTGGCTAAACAAACCTGATAAGAATAACTGGCAGGCAGCGGAAAAAGCAAAAATAACTGAAAGAAAGCCTTGTTTTGCCCTCCATGTGGGCATTCCTATAAGGATGTGACATCATGTGAAAACTATGAATAGAGCTTCTGGCCACAGCTAAAAAGGGAAACATCACCCAAATTAAGAATTCCAATATGTTATTTCTGTGGCCTCGGAAAGTTAAAACTGCAATAATTATTTTCTGCCCACTAGAGGGCAGCAAGGAGCCATTATAAACAAAGCGCATTGCCTCCCCTCCCAAAACGAAAGCCTCGGCTTGTTTCGCCAAAGTGATCATTGTAAATACATCACAGTTTTTGTGCATGGATTACTAGATTTCAACTACAACACATACGACTTTCTCTTGGGCATTTGCTGGTTGTTAAACAAGGTGAAAATGGCCAAAAGAACATTAATACTTCATGTACAAACATAATACTGTTCTACTGGCACAATATTGATGTAATTAAGAGAGTCGCTGAAACTTTTTTAAATAGGTGGAACTAAGGCACGGTTCGGGTTTTGTCAACAAAGAAAGCAACCCTGGTAATGCAGGGTTGATTGAGTAGGACACCAGGGCCCAACGAGACCATCTGATAGCAGGTGGTCATGAGAGGTTTTGAAAATGTGAAAAATACTGTCAGAAAATAATTATTGCAGCTTTAAATCAATATTTGTGAACATGAGCTACTATCTCTCAGAACCAGAAACCAGAGAAGTAAGACTCATCAGGTATAATGTCTGGAGGTTTTATGGACCCACAAAACGTTGGTTTTCTTTTTTATACAAAAATTTGCTTTATTCTACAGTTGTGTTCGCAGTTCTGATTTGTGTGACATTTTTTCTTGTATACTCTGAACATTCCCATGGGTGCTCTCAAGGCCCAAATGCACTGAAAGCAACAACTGACACCTAATTTGATGCTTCTATGGTGCACTGCAGGCATCAGATTTGAAATGCCCACACTACAGAACTAGCAGTACGTTTGGTGCTGCTATATTAATTGTGCAGCAGAGAGAGCCTTTTATTTTACCTTCACTCTCTTGCAGCCCTAGTCTGAGGGGAAATTCCCTGAGCGTCTTATTTGTTTCGGTGTGGGACTGTACAGGCACCAAGGCAAATAAATTGGATGGGCATGTGATTTAGCATATGGGGAGGGGGGCTGTTATTTTGCCTATAAAGCATAGGTCGCCTACTTTACTGAGTTCATGTTATAATGATAAAAGAAATATATATAAATGTAGGACTATATTCAAACAGCTTTGATGCCCAACAGATCTTCAGTTGATAAGGTGCAGGTTCTCGATTGTCATCTTAAAAAGGGCCACTTCGCCGATTTTCAACCTTAATCCCATCATTCTGTTATGAGGACATCTGATACATTCCGACTTTCTACTCAGATCGGTTCTCAGATGCATTTCTGTAGAGGCCTGCAGACCCCTTAACTAACCAATGTTTTCTGTGTCTCCAGAGCTCGGCCGAGCTCCTTTTTCTTCTTCTTCGTTGAAAATAGCTGAGGAAATAGTGTCTGCGGTTCACTAGAGGTCTGCTCTCGTCCGCATTACGTCACCCGGAGGAGTTTCTCTGGGTGCCGGATGCGGCTGAGCTCTCGAGACATAGAACACATGGGTGAGTTACCTGCCCGATTATCCCATGTCCTCCTCACAACAGAACGATAGGATTAAGGTTAGAAATCGGCGAAGTGGCCCTTTAATATTGAAATAATAATGGAAAGAGTGGACAAAGTGTCAATTTGGACATTAATTACAAGTAGTCAAATAAGCCAGTAACTTTCCTATGAATGTTTAACCACAATAGCCTAATACTAAATGGGCTTTGGCAATGTAACATCACAAGCAGAATGGGGCGAATTTAAGCGGCCATAAGCAGTTTTGAGCTACAGATATTAAAATGCGCTCCTCACTCAGGGTGCGCTCCACACTCCTCTCCTACCCACTACCCCACTCTGCTCAATGCTATGCCTCACTATAGAAATGAGGCATTACCTCTTAAGAAAAGCATCTCCCATCATTTTTAAACAATACACTGCGAAAGAAAAAAAGAGCTTGAAACTTCCCAAATGGACAGAATCAGAAACCTAAACCGTAAATGTTTCTGTGTGTGAATAAGGACTAATGAAGAACAAATGGGCATAGCTTCAAGTCTTTAAATTCCAAACAGACTGAAGCCAGAGCATTTTACAGACTGATCTTGTCAGAATCTCTTGTCATGGGAGAGGTATTGCACACTAGGTAATAAGGGACCACAAGGCATCACACGACTGGGTCAGAGATCCGCAATTTGGCCCAAACAGAACGCTGGGAATAGATGTTGATATATAGCCCAGGCTTCAAGGTTTGTTTTGGTTTATTTTAGTGAAGAAATTTATGCCAGGTTGATTTATAGATTGTCATATAATGGGTGGACTACTCAACTGATTACCATCCACGCTTAATAAGATGCGTTTCAAGTTGTAAAATCATGCAAGATTTTTATGGCTTGAGAGGCTAACAGGTTTATGCCCTAAAGAGATTCAATTATTAACAGGAATAGAAGTCCATTGAGAAAATTCTTTCAAATGTGTATTCCTAACTCTGAGTGAGTGAACATTAAAATCTTTGAATCTATGTTCAATACAACTGTAGCCTAGACATTAGCCTTTTAATTGTTTCAATCATGAAATTTCTCCCCGATAGGCAATAGCCTTTATTTGGTCGATGGGTCCTCATTTGACGCTCCAAAATCAAAACAAGTTCAGAGTAGTAGAGTCAAGGCAGTTTGACATGCCACAAAACGCTTTTGGTGGGCGTAAAACGCGCCTGTCAGATGCTTTCAGTGCGTTTGGGCCTTCAGTGTCATCTTTAACATACTCTCCACTCACTCATTCATTGTCTATGGAGCAGCTTCAGACTTTATACCTGATGACATCACACATTTGAGTTTTAGCACTATAATTTTGGAATTTGGGAGAGAGTTGTTTGTGTTCACGAATATTTTTGGACCGTCTTAGATCATAGGAACAACATGTACGAATTCTGGAAATGGAGATAGTGTATTTCATACCCGTGTTGTGTATCCTAGATACACTTGGAACCACAGCATCATGTCTGTTTGGTTCAGTGTACTATATGTGATGTTTGTGCCCCACTTACTTGTCGATGAGGTTTTTGTGCTTTAGGATGAGATACACCTCAGCTGCCGTCGCTGGTCCCTGCAGTTTCTGGCCATTCAGCATCTCCTTCTCCAGCTCCTCAATGGACTGGGCAAAGAGGAGACATTCATTAGCTCACAGAAAGACCTGATCTCAGCTTTGACTTGAATTAACAAAGAATCTCCTTCACTGCAGCCTCTAATCCCTTGAATTCTGAAGGCATTATTTAAAATACTGTCAGCGTTCTCATCTAATGCACAATGATTCAAATCCACTCTCACCTTTCCCGTCTTGGCGAAAGCTTCGGCTACTTTGCGGTTGCGACCACCGTAGCAGGTAGTGATGAGGTCAGCCACGCCACAACTTTCCAAGAAGGTTGCAGAGGAGACGGGCCCAGCGGTGCAGAAGATGCGGGCAAAGGCAATCATCTCCATTAAGCCCAACCTAATGACTGCTGCCTTAGTGTTGTCCCCAAAGCCCAGACCATCACAGAAACCTGCCCCCACTGCCACTATATTCTGGAGACCAGAGAGGGAGAAAGGTGTGAGCACATTGACCAATTAAAGATAATTAAGATATATTAGCTTATCCCATTTGTAGTGAAGTTGCTCACCTTCAGCGCGCCACAGATTTCCACTACATCATACTCCTCGACTACTGTAACCCGGAAGTTGTTGGTCTGCATGAGCTCCTTCAGAATAACCCCATGGTTTTTATTCTTACATCCTGGACAGGGAAACAGGATGCCGTTTACTCTCTGAGGCCTCTGCCTTCCAGCACAACCCAGGAGATTTGTAGTTTTCATGGCAATGGCTACTTTCAAAATATTCTTCAAGCTAGTCCTTCTTACAGTATGTCATGTGTCTAAGACAATGACTAAACATATTTTGTAATACTTTGACAGGCCACTGAAACATTACATTTGTCAGCCCTGATCCATAAAATTATTAGAGATTGAGCCTGATCAATTTTGCATTCACTGGCTTGGAGTACAATTTCATGACTGATCCCAGGAAACAGTTTTCATGTGATGCACTTAAGGGGAAGTTCACACACACGAAAAAAAACAAAAAACATTTTCCCTCTTACCCAGAGTGCTACCTATCCATCCAGATAGTTTCAGTGTGTTTTGCAAGATTTGGAGCTATTGGCAGACATCTATATGGCCGATACCTCCAAACCTTCACAAATCACACCAAAACTATCTGGATGGTTTTTTGTATTTTGGGTGAACTTCCCCTTTAATGACAGAAGGGAATGAAAATTTGAAACAAAGTCAGAGAACTGTCATGTAACCACAGACTACAAAGCAGCTTAAACTTCCACCCCCGTGCTGACAGTGCAACAGAGCTCAGGGAAGCGGAACTGCCAGAATTTAGTGCATAAAAAAAACAACCCGACCTCAAAACTGTGACTCGCATGCTAGCTCTGCCCTATTTACACAACAATCATCTTTTTTGTCTCCATCAAATAAAGGGAGTTTTTTTTAAGTGCTAAAAATACCGGAGCCTCCCAATGCACAGTAATACAGTGATCACCTTGAGCTTCTACTGTGCAGTGTAACTGCAGAGAAAAACGGTCACACAAGCAACTTGACAACTAACCAATGGTGGTCTCACAAAACTTCTCATCTGCTACTTCATTGGCAATGTTGGCCCCCATCAACACGCTCATGGTGATACCCAGCTTCTCCTGGATCACATCAGAGATGAGTTTTAGCCCATCAGGCCCCTCATCAACACCCTGGAATGAAACAAAGATCCACATGATGTCATGGGTTCCAAAGTGACATGGTTTTTTTTAGCATGACCCCATATTGAGGTTGGATCATTTTTGTGACACTCCACATTTAAAAATATCTGTAAACTAAGCTTTAATATGCCATACTGATGTTTAACATTGTAGTGGAACTGAGTGGATCAATTCCAAGTTAATCAATTGGGGAGAAATTCCCCAACAACATACATGGTGCAAAAAACAACCATTATTTCTTATGTCTAACAAAGGCTTCTGGTCAATGACAACTATGTGCCTACAAGCTGGATAGCGTTCACACGGTCCTCTGTGCAGTCCAAAAGCCATTGGCAGTAGTTTTTCATTTCCAGATGAGAAGGATATTATTAGAGTAAGTTTAGTATGATTAGGAAGTTTTCTATTGACATTTTCGCTTCAGCGGACCTCACATAGTGTCCCGACGAAGACTGGGAAAAGCTCTGATCAAGTACTTTTGTAAACACAGACCAGTGTAAGTGAGTAAACGACTGGGGCATTTGAGGACAAAGACCACATGACAACAACTACATGGTTATGGAACAGGTGACTGCTTCGACCCAGGTAGGGAAACAAATTACTGGCACATAATGTGTTTGTGACACACGGTCAATGATTAACCCCCAATGTAATAATGGAGGTCAGACTAAACATCAAAACGAAAAAGGTCCTAAAGCCTCACCTTAATGAGGGACATGCCCAGAGCGTCACTCTTTATCTTCCCCTTCATAGTGTCGCACACCCTTCCGATGAACTGGTGTGGGATCACAAACACCAGGATGTCTGCATCGCTGGACGCCTCCACCAGGTCTGGGACAGCTACCTGTGGGAAGGGAGGGGGGGCAGGGCATGCACGGTCAGAGGTCTGTAGCAACTGATAAAACAACAGCTGGTGTAAGCAACCACACACCTGTTCAAGGACTACATTACAGCAACAGGATTTCACAGCTGTTAGTTCAATTAACATTAAACTGGTAGAAAGCATAAGTGGAATGTTCAGGTGGAAGAGACATAAAGAGGCCCACGGTTTGGGCTAGTGAGGGTCAGCAATAAATGTTCTGAATAATTGCGGGTGGGTTGCAGGCAGAAGAGATTAAAATAATAATATAAAGTACCATATAGACAATTTTTTGGTAAATTAGCAAGAAATCACATGGTCTGGCCCATTTGTTTATAAAAAAAAATGCGGATGCGGATCTAGGATCTTTATAATCGTCCAGGTGTTGGGCAGTTGCGGGTGGGTGAATGGCAAATGCCGGCGGGGTTTGGGTGATGTCAGAGCTGACCCGCGCATCACTACCACATACTGTGATGTAGTGAGGACTGTTGCTAATGCAACGCAGTCTGTACAGTACAGCCTAAAATGTCCATTGATATGTCCATTTAATGTTTGTTTGAAATGGACATAATGCGTTTTTAGGGCATTAACATGAACATAATGTTCTGGCAGCAGACATCTGGGGTGATCTCGCCATAACATCAACAGACTAAATGAGCAAAAAAGACGTTTGACAAGAGAAAGCGCTCTTTGAAACCAAGAGTTCCCTACCACGTTGGGGGGCAGCTTGTGTCCAGGGAGGTACTTCACATTTTCATGGTCAGTGTTGATGATTTCGGTCAGTTTGCGCCCATTCACCGTCTCTTCAAACACCCACATCTTCACAGTGTTGTCGAACCTCGAGTTCTGAGCAGCATTGGCACCCACTATCTTGGCAATGGCAGAACCCCTATTATTGTGAACAGTTAAAGGTTAGGACAGTGTTGTGGCAACATTCCATTCACACACCGCTTATTAATAACGTTTCACAGTAGTTTTAAGTGTCTGAAAAGCCTGTGGGTACAAGACCTGTGTGGCAGGAAACCACTGTGGTTTTGATTTTAACGCATAGCTCTCAGTATCATGTGACGGTTCACCTCACATTAGTTCACCAGTTCAGCACACTGGTTATTAATGGCGGTTTGATTGACAACACCTGTTGTTTGCTTACCCAGATGACCATGTGGTGATGTACTACAATGGAAGAAGACTATTCATAGTTTTCTCATGACATGTCTTGCCAATCAATATGGTGCAATGCCACAGCTCATTGGCCTGGGTTGTAATTTAATGATAATCACCCGCTAGTTGATTACAATCACCTGTTGTTTACCGACCAAGATGTCTGTGATGGAAAACTCTAAATAGATAATATTTTAAACAAATCTGAAATCTACTTTGCATGAGAGTGTCTTAATGTGTACCAATCACTGGTAATCACCATCACCTTGCACTACTAGTGCCACCGGGCAGCCCAGAAGATCAGCTGCACTCAGCAGCAGGGGTGTAATTATAAATGCTCAACATGTCCATGACTGCTTTTTAGGCTCGTTTGGCTAGAAGAAAAGTAGGCTGGCCCTCCATTCAAAGCAACCCTGTCTACATTCCAAAGAATGTGGACACAGTAGGACTGGCCTCAAAACATAACGACCTCAAAGTCGGGGGGAGGGTTGAAAATGTATTATATTTTACGATTCATAACATATCATGCTTGCAAGGCATGCAGTCGTCTGAGCATGTTGAAAAATGTATCATGTTATATGCGTGTGAGAGCAAGCAAACAAACAAATACAGCTTTTATTTATCGATGGCAATAATTCGACCACTTGTGGTTGATTACATAGCCTACCGTTGCAGTAAAAGAAATATAATAACGTTAATTGTGAAGGAGTTTCACTTAGCTAATTGCTTAGCAGGTGTCCCTGTATAATGGCTAAAGCTGGCTACCGTGCTAGCTACGTTTCATAGCCTGCCAGTCAGCGCTATTTTCTATGAAATAATACGGCTAGTTAGCCATTTGCTTAGTAATGCTAGCTAGCCAACTGGATGGGTAACGTTAGTAAGCAATCTAGAACTGAACTTGACGGTGGGTTAGTCATGATGATCAAGACACCACCTCTACAACACGATCAAGTACCACCCTATTAACCTACCAATTTCCAGAGCCAATGATGCAGACTTTCTTTGGAGCTGCCATTCTGAAGAGGTAAAGTTACCAAATCCAACCTCGATGACTGAAGGATTATTTAGAGCGGGCTTGCACACAGTTTCAGCGTGGCTGCAGTACGATAGAGCGGTGCACAACATCTAACAAAGCGAGCCTCTTATTTCATTGGTTTGGCTGAGGGGAGATACGGCCCCGCCCACTATTTTGGCCAAGTCTGATCATTCATTTGGGTCATTAGGCTGAAAGTAACCTGGACAAAAGTTCAGTGCACTTGGCTTTCGCCTCCTCTGCTTTTGCACAATACCTCCAACGCTTCTTTGTGTATATTCCACATGTTTAATATTTTTAATTTTAAATAAAAATAGAAGAAATTCTATATTTATTTTGGTATTACTCTAGATGTGTTGTTTTTGTCCTCAATGAGCAAGCACCAAGCCAAATTCTTTGTATGTGTGACTTATCCTTGGAAATAGGCCTTGTTCTGATTCTATTAAATATCTTTGAAATGTATGCATTTGCAATGTGGCTGTGTTAGGGGGCTACTCTATATGTTTGATGAGCCTCATGTAAAGTCCTCATTACACAATCACATGAGCCTCCATACTCTCTCTCTCAAGGCATGTCTGATATCTTGAATTAAGTTTTCACAGAACATAATTAAAAGCCAGAATGACAGAAAGGTCATTGTGAGATAAATTCCTCAGACTGGAGCGCTCAAACAAAGGGGACCTTGTTGTGTAAGTGCTGGACAGTGGTCACAAGAGGATACAGAAATACCAGAGGAACTTAAGGTTCAGCAGTTTAGTCTCTTCAAGGAGGCACAACTGGGAAAGTTTAGCTCACTCGACAAAATAGTACATTTTCAGATATGGTTTATATGGAATGGATGCCAGCCCCCACCCCTCCCTTAAAAAAATTAAAAAAAATAAAAAATGATTAGATCTGCCTAGAACTCATATTCTAGTAGGCTACATGGAATTCCTCATACGATTTACATTCCAGAAGGTATTTCATGTAGTACCGGTACTTAAAGTGTTTCCTAGCTTTTATCTGCTTATGTCATTCCACATTCATGATCTGAAAGATGTTATTTCTGGCCCAACTGTCACTTGCTTTGTTATGTGAGATGGCTGAGTCTGTCAAAATTTAACATTACGAATGTATAATACTTTTACCAGACCAGGATCGCTGCTTCACAACAAAACATACAGTAATTGAAATAGTCCCATACTGTAGGTGTAAGTTGCAGAAATGTGTTTTAATGATGATGTACAATGAAAAGTGTAGGCCTATGTGTTGCAACAGCGAGTTCAAGTTGGTATCTTTGCTGCAGTTATCGAACTTCAATTTCACATCAAAAGATTGATATATGAACCTCATATTATGAGGCAAAAGCACAGCCTGTCTTACAAGAGTACAGCTTTTCATTAAATGTTTTTTGGGCTCTATCACATTAGACTTAGCATACCTTTTGTGACAGAATAACTTGAAGTGAATTATTGTCATGTTAGTATGTAATCTTTAATGCAATAACTGTTTCAAATTTGTAACACATCAATGTCAATAGACTCAGATATATATCTTTTGGTGGTTTCAATGGAAAATGGAAAAATGTACTATCTACAAACTAGTGTACTAACTAGCACAATGATTAATAACCTCTTGTTCATGTGGTGAGAGGTCTAGGGTTTGTGCTGTTGTATGGACTCATGGCTTGCACTTTAGAATCAAATACATAGAATCAAATGTACTCAAACTTGATTTAACCATAGCTATGAGGAATACGTCCTACAACTGAAATCCCACTGAGGTGTCAGAGGAACAGGAGATACACCCTGGTCACTCCTGCACACCTACTGTAACACCACATCAAGTGATAGAACACACACATGTCTATTAAAGCATTAACACTTTTTATGAAACAAAATATCAACGAGAATCAAATGGCCTCATACTTTATTGTTGGTTTATAAATAATTTGTATTGTTGCTTTAGATAAATAAAACATTTGAAAACATGTAAACTGTAGGCATCATATTTATAGAAAATAAAATGGAATCACATAGGCTACGGTAGCTACAATATAGTCTACAATACGTAGTTACAACAATAGACAGACAAGACTATGCAATCACAATAAGATCATTAACCATAGTCCTTGCAGTATTTACATTGATTTACAGTTGATACTGTTGTGCTTGATAATAACAATACACAGCCACACATATATTTATATCATTTTTTTGAAGAATGACATCCAACATGGCTAACTGGTCATGAGTGTCAATCCATTTCAGTATGGTACAGTAAGACAGGCTCTCCAATCATCAATATTCTATCCTTAGCAATTAAATTGTAGGGTGTTACTACCTCTGTCATGGAGAGCATTAATTTTGTTTTGTAGACACCATCTTATAGATACCTGCACACAACTAGTAAAAGGAACAAACTCCTAAACGTGCACTGACTAAACTTTTACCAAACCTTTCCCCTGCTACTGACTACCTTTTATAGGATACAGTGTATTGAATATGGGCACAATTTGGAATAACATTTGAGCAACTTGAGAATGTAGTGTATGTGTTTAGCGATATGGTATGCACGCACAAACACACATGCGTGTACCCATAATCACACACAAGCACACACACACACACACACACACATTTACACACACCCACACACAACCACACACACACACACACACACACATACTGTACAAGCACATAACACACAACCCTACACACACACACACACACACACGCACGTGCGCGCACATGCGCACACACACACACACACACACACACACACACACATACTGTACAAGCACATAACACACAACCCTACACATAGACAAATGATGAAACATACAACAGACAAAC
>OMKL01155252.1:17129-29431 GCA_900302295.1 Parasudis fraserbrunneri | reverse complement strand
GTGCCGGGGTACCATGAGGTGCATGCATAGTCGTAGTAGGGTTGAATGAGTGTTCCCATTAGAGTCTTCATGGTACTTTTGTTGACCATAGAGGAGACTCTGAATAGGTATCGTGTTCTTTGGTTTACTGGTTTACTGTTCTTTGGTTTACTTTGGATATGCTGTTTCACTTTATTTATTGAGGTTTTAATTCCAGGTTTTGAATGGTTGAACTGTCTATATACAATATAAGGTCATGTGGCCCTAGGATTGGATGTGCAGTAGGGAGCAGGTCTAGATGATACTCCTTCAACAGGTCATCCTGTACAATCTGCAATTCAGTCTGACCAGTGAATAATTATGTATTCCACTGGTCTAAGAACAGTCTGGCCGGTTAATGCGATTTCCACTGGTCTGAGAACAGGCCTTATTACATATTCTCACCCTACCCATGTGATCTGAAGCTTGTTTTCTAAAAGGAATATTGATTCCTGTCAAACACCACAAGGGCCCAAGTAATTTTTTAGGTGACGTGTTCCTTTAAGTGCTCCGGTTTACACAGGTGGCGGTAATGCACCAAAATACTGATGCCAACCGCCGTAAAAAATCAACGAGAAGAAGACTACCCCGGATACCGAAACGACAACTAGCTAGGTTAGCTCAATCAAAAACGCGTTGGCAGTAGCAGCTAACTTGTTAGCAAACATTAGCTTGTTTACTGGTATGCTATGACTTAAGAAATAAGCTAAGGTAACGTCAGTTTATTTTAAACAAGTATTAAATAAGTCTTAATGGCTATACGGGGGTGTAATAATAGCTTCTCTTTCAGGGTCTAAGTACTCACTGGAAGAAGCAGAGGTAGCCCAACTAACGTTACATGTTTTCAGACTAGGTTAGCTTGCTTCATGAAATATGTGACGTTAGTAGAATGTCACTTTACAGGCTGGAATCATGTAACCCAGATAATGTTAACTTAATTCATGTACTATTGGTGATTTTCGTAACATTAGCCTAACGTTATAGTAGAATGAAAATTGGCAATAAGCTCATCATTGCAGCACTGTAACGTTATGGGCAGAAACAGTGGTGGGGGAAATGGAATAATACTCTGATGAAAGTAAAAAATCCTCCATTTAAAATTCTTCTCAAGTATTTATGTAGCCTAAGTTAATTATAACATTGTGTATGTAATGTGAAGCTTGGGCCCTAGTGTATTTCCTGTCAGCTATTGTATTAGAAAATACTGCAACAGGAAATAAACGTTGGCCCTGCTTTAGAATGTTTGTTCAAGTTAGAATAGGTCTATATCAAAATGGAACGTAAGTCATACGAGATTCCAGTGCTTGGCAGTGCTCACTTCTGAATAGAACAGCCTATGTTGACCGAAAGGTCTAGTGATTGAACTTTTCAATCAACTTATCACGTGTTGTATGTAATTCTTAAAAGTACTAGTTTGGCCAAATGCGAATGCAGGCTTAAAATAGATATGGTAAAAATGTGGATGTTTCCTTTGGAATGTAGTGGAATAAGATTACCTTATATTGGTCTACTTCCCCATAAATGGAAATAATCACAAAGTACAAGTACCTCAAACTTACAGTACTTAAGTAAAAGTACCCCTCCCCCCATCATCCCAATACAGTACGGATGTGAATAGTGTGAGTCCACTCAGCTGGGGTGTGCTGTGTCAACAACTACATTTTGGTCACGGTCACCGATTGGTTATGTCATTTGTTTGCAGCGTTGGGAATGCAGCCACCTCTTCCACCCGATGCTGTCAGAGAGCTGGTGTGCTCCTGTCTCCACAGGGATCCGGTGGCAGCAGACCTGCGGTGCAGCCTCTTTGTGGCCGCTGCACAGAGCTACAAGCGGGATTCTTTGTTGAGACCCTTCCCACCTAGATACATAAGTGGGGATAACAAGGATTTTGAGGAGCTGGTGAGAAACCTTTGAATACTGGCTTTTGCAAACTAGTTTTACTACAGTGGACACGGTGGGCATGGCTTGCCTCCTTTTGCTTTGGCTTCCGCTGGGGCAAAATCGTAGAAATGAATATGACAATAATCATGCAAATTTTATGTATCAATATCACAACATCTGCTCATATATTGTCTTCATTTTGGGAGGAACTTGAGCTAATATGTTAGCTTGTTACCATTAATTCTAACAGAATCGTGTACCGAGATATCACAACATTAAAATGTCATCACAATATGACCTCATTGAAAAAAAGATGGAACTGAAGTATTGCCCAGCCCCTACTTGGCGCTGGGATGGAGATGACTCTTGTTTTGTCGCCCTCCAGCTGACCGATGTGAGCTCGTTGCCCGGTGTGAGAGAGTTGGTCAGACTGAGGCCCGGGGAGGGAGATCATCACCTGGCTCTCACCCACTGGGTGCTCTCTTCAAAAAGCTTCGCCGTGAAGACGCTGCAGAAAGAGGAGGTAGAACGCTACAATCACGCTTGGATATTCAAAGTGGAATTCACATGTGACACTCTCTGATTTCTAGCTTTAGGAGAGCGGTGTGTGGTCACAAATATTGCACTGGCTCGCTTACTCAGCGGCTCAGCGGCACGTGTGACGTACTCGCTCACGAGAAGTGAGCTTTGCATCGATGACGCTGCGTGTCCCTGTACTGAGGAAGACGAGGGGGAGGAGAGATGGAGTGTTGTGGATGCTCTTTGTCTGATGTTTTGTCTTTTTTTATTAATTTATTTTGTTCTGTCTTGTACCTTGTGTATGTGTCTTGTCTTTTTTCATGGAAAACGAAGACAAAATGTAATCGAGGCACAGTAATTACATATGTGTATATGTAAAATGGGTGGCATTCCCCTCTGAAACAATTCCCGGTTTGAAGATTCAACCTGTTTTATTTAAACCTCTTTCTCTGCTCTCCCAACAGTATGCTAAACTTTGTAGCCTGACTGAAAATGAAGGGATTTCTACGCCTGTCCCGGACTTCTTGTTTGAACTGGAGTACTGTGACCAGATGAATGCTAAGTTTGAGAAGACGAGGGCGGGCAGAGACGTCTTCTATGCATTTCATGGGAGCCGCCTGGAGAACTTTCATTCAATCATTCACAATGGGCTGCATTGTCACCTCAACAAGGTTGGTTCAGTAATCCCAGCCTCATGAGATCCATGAGATGCAATGGACCTTTCCATTCATTCTCCTAATATTTAAATGGATATCTTACTAGGATAGCCGGCAGGCCGGCCTACAAAAGCGAATGTCTCTAATTGACTGACTGACTGACTGACACCCGATTGTTGAAGCACCCATTTGTGAGTGTCATGGCCGGGTCAAGCTTAACTAGGCTTGCCTAGTCTAGTTTTGCCTTTCAGCCTACACCCTGAAATCATCTCATTCAGATGTGTTTTGTGTTTTCAGTGCATCATGATTCTTGAGACTATAGGAAGTAGTCTAATGAGATTCTTAGAAAAATAAAAATGCTGCTGGTTTTTGAGTTAAGTACAAAATGAAAAGTTCTCCCATCTGACAAGTCTTTTGGGTGTCTTTCTTGCAGACCTCACTGTTTGGAGAGGGGACCTACCTCACCAGTGACCTCAGCATGGCTGTCCTGTACAGTCCCCATAGCAACGGGTGGCGTGAAAGCCTCCTGGGTCCCCTACTAAGCTGTGTCGCCTTGTGTGAGGTCATCGACCACCCCGATGTTAAGTGCCAGGTGAAGAGGAAAGGTACGTTAACTGCAAAAATATTGATGGGTTTGTTTATCGGTGTAAGGTAAAGTTGCCGATAATCATGCAATGCATGTTTTGGAGGAAAAAAATATTGATTGATTTAAAATAAATAAAATAAGAAATAATAATCTCTGATCAAGGTGAGATTTCTCATATTTTGAGTATAAAATCAAGCTGATAAACAACAATGACTTTTCTGTTCATATTTACCTAGCGTGCCTATATATATATATATATATATACATGTTTGTGTGTGTGTTTATGTAGAGTGATACAGGAAGTGATATCGGCAGTGGAAAAGTGGTATTGGTGCATCCCTAGAATAAACAAATGTTTCTGGTTCTGAATTCCCCGAATCTGTTTCAGACTCCGAGATCATTGACCGTCAGCGCTCGAGGGCAAAGAACAGCGAAGGTGGGGAGGTGCCCCAGAAGTACTTCGTAGTCACCAACAACCAGCTGCTGAGAGTGAAGTACCTCCTTGTGTACTCTCAGAGAAGGCACCTGTCCAGGTAACGGCAAAGCTACATGGAGTACGTTCGTGGCACAACACATCTACTTGTGGAGTGCAGTTAAGAGAATACTTCCATCTAATCGAACTATAAAGGAAGGAATCTCTGTTTGTCTGACTGTCGTTCGCATATCTCGAGAACCGTTAATCCAATCGACTCCATACTTGGGTGCACGGCACTCGAGAACGCTGCAAGCAGCAATACCTCGGTTCTTGACAATGCTGCAAGCAGCATTTCCGGGGGCCAGGCAATCGGCCCGTTCCGAATGGGCACACGCTCCGAACGGCCACGTTTTGAACGGGCACTGCGCTAGTTACAATCAATGAAAGCAGCTACACGGTTCACGAAAGCTGCGCTTGGCAGCACGCACCCACCTGGCAGCAGGCACCTGCCTGGCCTTCCCTCAGCTGAATTTACGCGAGTGGTTTATTAATTTTTTTTTTTCTCTGCATGCGACAACCTCGTTAAAACTAAATAGAAATGCATTGAAAACAGTATTTAAAGGGCTTTGAAATGAATATGCTGTACCAGAGGCGATGCAAGGCAACACATTATGCATGCCATAATTTTCCCACATAATATGGAACCAAGCCCTGAAAATGGATGCAAACCCAAGAGATGGCACATTGTTCGCCTATTGAAACATTATGATTTGAAAAGCTCTGACATATGTCCAAATGATAAAAATCACAGTTGAAAAGTGTATCCCTGTGGCTCTTCAACAGCGTGACTCGCACGCAACTGATGTAGCTGATTATAGCTGTAACGGTCTGTTTGTCGTTTCAGACGTTCCCGGGGCAGCTCCTGGCTTGTCAGACACCACTTTGCCATCATGATGAGCCTCTACCTGCTGCTGCTCATATTCATCGGTGCCTTCAATTCCAACACATTCCTGTCCTTCTGGCAAAGACTATTCCGGTGACAGGAATATGGATATTGGATATTGATTCTCTGTGCCTTGCTGATCAGAGACAATCTGACTGGAAGTTTCAGTAAAGAGGGACAATTTTATGCACCTTAATCCAGTTGTCTCTTTAGTAGTACTCATCCCGTACCTCTGTATTCACACACATGGTTGCCATCATCACCACTGTTGCAAAGTAGCGCTGCTTCCCAAACAGCTCTGTGGGTATCACTGTATATCTCTTTACTAAAATATATTGTTAATTCATTCTGAACCAAAAGCATTTTCAGAATGTTATGCAACATTTAAGCTGTAATTAGTGTGGTTGGGACAATACCTCCTACTCTGAAGTGGGTTCTCTAGCCTGTGTGGATTCTGTCCTGTCAGGGCACTGTCCTATCAACCAAAGGGGAAATATGTTTTGGTGAACTTCTTGTTCTTACACAGCTACAGTGCTTGGGATGAACCTGCATCTGCCTTTTTAGGTTAGTTTGTTAGATACTGCAAGGATTTCTGAGTTAATTGATACTACACTTATGATTTGTACTACACTGACTCATTGTACAGTTACAGTGCTGTCTGATAGTTGTCCTGGGGCCTGATGCACAGTATTGTCATTGAGGGACAAAGAGAATACTCCTCTCACCATAGTTACATGTTTTAATGGTTTAATTTCAACGTTTGTTTTGTAGACTAAGCGAAGGTAGTGATCTGATTTTGACTACTCACTTTTTTTCTTTGTAAATCTAAGATGATTTTGGAGTAACATTAAGCTTATTGTATTGAACACATTCTGTTATGGTGTCTTTTAGCTATGAAAAGCATATAAGATGGACGTTATGCTTTTGCTTACCTAAGGCCAGTGACAATGTTAGGCCAGTGACATAAATACGTCAAATGTGCTTTTGTATTTGTATTTCCCTGTTACAATGCAGCTCTGTCTGTACATCTATCAAAGCAACATGTTTTTTTTTTGTTTGTTTGTTTTTTAGATTTGATACAAACTGTCAGTATACTAATAAAACTATATTAAGGATTTGATCATTTGCGTTCAAATTATGTTGATTATATCCCCGAACGGCAGTGTTTACCCAGACTGCCACCACGGCAGATTGTTCATGTGAATCTTCTCAAATTTGCAGTGCACATTTATGACCCCTAGAGGATGAACCCTATTGATTTTGGTGACCCCACAACCTTTCCTCTAGCACCACCATCAGTCCAAACATTACATTTTTGAATTGGTGTATCTCGAATAGCTTTCTTTTCGAATCTTTTCAAATTTGCTGTGCACATTCATGACCCCTAGAGGAAGCAGCATATTGATTTTGGTTACCCCATGGCCTTTACTCTAGTGCCATCCTCAGGCTAAACTTAAAACTTTTGAATAGTGTATCTCCTGATCCAATTTCCACCAGACTTGACAAATATATTTGCCTTACCATAGCAAGGAGGCCTGTGAAGTTCTGAGTCATCTGGCCTCATGGTG
The DNA here is from genome assembly GCA_900302295.1 of Parasudis fraserbrunneri. Classification (NCBI taxonomy): domain Eukaryota; kingdom Metazoa; phylum Chordata; class Actinopteri; order Aulopiformes; family Chlorophthalmidae; genus Parasudis; species Parasudis fraserbrunneri. Next base: position 22,845 of record OMKL01155252.1, on the reverse strand, counting down.
GCGCAATACTCATAAGACAAAAAACATGAACTACTCCTCAACTGCTCGAATTAGGGGCATGGTCACAAAAGGTGGATTGAGAGTATGGGCCATTCAGGGATATACCTGCTGTTGGCCACCGACAGCATATGTCTAGTTATTTCTTTTTTTATCCAGTTTTAATGATGTAAAATGCTTGTAATGGCAACAACAACAAAAAAAATTAGGCTTATATGTAAAGGAGATCTCTCTTAACATCATGGACTGTACTCAAATCATGCAAAATGCTGAGAGTTAACATTCTGAAATTATTAGAATACCACCAAAGCAATGTAGCTGCTTTAGGTGACTACATAAAAAAAAAAGTTTTGACATGAAGGTTACTCCTTCACAGTAATCTACCATTCTTTTCTGTTGTTCTAAGGTTTTGTGTTGCTCTTCCACATGTATTCAAACTTTAACATGAGCTGCCTCTCTCAGGGACGTCTTTATCACAGCTGGCACCCGACAGTCCCTTGTTATCCAGTAGTTTTATCAGGGAGAAGAAACAAAAGGAGATATATGGGGCTGATAAAGAAGGCGGCCTGCTTTGGTGATGGATCCTGTCGTTTTGATAGGGTGATATGTATCAGCATCGAACAGGAAATTCACTCGGGTTGAGAGCGTCGTATGCAGAGGGTGTATTTATATACATATATTTATATGTAATACATATATTTATATACCGTACAGTCAAAATGATGCAGTGATTCTATTGCAGATTTCTTTCTGGTTTGATAAGTTTACTTACAGGAAAGATCTGGGATGTGGCGATTACACAGTAGGGGGAATTTGTTTGAAATGAGGTTATATTCAGTGTGCATACTATAAGTAAATCACAGATCAAGGATATAACCAATGCACAACATATATTTTCTGTGTACCATGATGTCAATTTTATTTGTATAATTTTTTTTAATTATTATTTTATGAAACATAATTTGGTGTTTCATCTCACCAATAATTAGCAAGCTTTATATTCAACAAGATAGGTGAGTGGTTATATTTACTCAGTAATAGTTATTCCTTCAATACTGACCGCACACATACTTATTTATTATTTGATTGTGTTTTTCAGTCTAACAGCAGTTTTTACCCCTACTTTTATTAGCAGGCTGAACTATAGGTTGTAAAAAAATAAGCCGCACTGATGAGCTGCACATTTCAAGGTTTCATCTCACGGCTCTGCGATGTCACAACAAATAGATAGTTCATCTGGGTAAATGCCTTTGTAATCTTTCGCAAGAATGGATTACAGTTTCTATCCAAAGGCTGTGCATTTCAGGTGTCTGAGCCTTTGTCTGAGCGCTAGAATCCATTCAATCATTACAAAGGCATTTACCCTGATGAACTATTTATTTGTCAGAAACAAGTGACATTTGAAGGACGGAGAACAAACCGTCCCATTGTTGGTCCACACTTTATTCTTGCTCACTATAAGCTCCATTATTGCTGCCTCATAAACTGTCTGTTATTCAATAACCATCAAGTCTAGGAGCAGTAATCGTCTGGAATATGCAGGTATGCAAAGTAAACCACCTCTTTTTCTGGTTACCCACTTACAGGGCTGAGCGATATGGACAAGATAATTGCTATGTAACTTGCAATGTGAGGTCTAGCCTTAAGTTTAGAATCTATATTTCTACATATTAAGAGTTTAGAACTCTTTTAACTAGTATATTGTGGGAATGCATTTACCTGCTATGCAAGTGTAATACAATGACATGACAGTCTCCCATTGTATTTCCCAATGATGACCGGTCTCCTCATCTTACATGGATCTGTTATTTCTGGGTATGAATGAAGCACATCTGCCAGACTCTTCTGAAGCTCCCCTCTCTCATTTATTAAGTGCATTTCTTTTCTTTTTCTTTTTTCATTAAAAATACCCATATTGCAGTTTCATTTAGTTTTACAATACCAATATGACTTTGATATATTGTTCAGCCCTAGAATGTGTGGTCATGGTATACTCACTTCCTCAACTAATACTTAACCACTGTGTAGGAGACAGAGCTGGCAGAGTGGACCAAACTTCACTTCCACAATCAACCATTTCATACTCACAAGACAAAAAATTAAGTAGTAGGCTACATTTCATATCATTACACACTTTACACAGTTTTCTGTTCTGTAGATAGAGCAACAAACATCACAATTAAGGGTACAAGTACAAATAAAATTAAATGTAATGCAATTTTAATTCTTGTGATTCAAAATACACACTTTTCTGTATATGATCACATTCAAGTTTACACAACATGTATAAAATGTCATTAGTGGATAAAGTGACTTAAAGATTTACAGAATATTTTGACATAGCTGCCATTGTTCTCTTGCTACATTATACTGAAGATTTCTTAGGTGGGTGTCTTCCCTTCTGAATGAAGCTTCATTTCAGTGCATTTGGACAGGCTGAGACCAAGCACAGGAAATACCCCTCAGCATTACTCTGTTGAGAAAGAGACAACATTCAAATTCAAGAATTCAACATAGGTATTACAACAGGTATAGAGCAGTACAGAGGTCCCACCCCCCACCTTGGTTTTGAGACAATCTTTTTACTGTTCCACTTTCCCACATATAGCGGTGTCATAACAGCCAGTTCCGAGTGATTCCACACATTTGTTCGGTCTAAAATTCTCAGTTAATCTCAATAAGAAGATATTATTCTATCGGTGCTTTGGTAAGAAACCCAAGTACCTGCAGGTTCAGGTGGCACACAGGATGATGGGGGGCCGATAGGTGGTTGTGCATACATCTCCCAAAGCGGTGCAGGCAGGAGGGATCAGAAGGAGCACAAGCCTGAGGGCACGAGGGGGGTGTCAGCACCAGACAGCTTGAACAGGACGTATGCTGGCAGGAGCCGTGGCACGCCTGCTTCTCCAACGACACAAACCTGCAGAGAAACAACAGCGTTTCTGTTAAAACCGATGGGCGGATTAGGATATGAACGAGTGAGAAAGGAGAGGAGATATGTTGGAGTGAAGGAATGTGGGTTTTTGTTGGGTCACCTGGCAGAGCAGATCTCAGAGGGGTTAGCCTGGCAGTATTCCCTGGTACACTCTGGACGACAGTTCTCCACATCCAAGGACTCCAGCACTGCATGAAAAACACAGAAGAATGAAGAACCCAGCTGGATAAGCAGTTGTGAAACATAGACTACTGAGCGTTTGAGATTTGACCTCTATCAGTGTCAAGAAACGTGATAATTTTAATCCTGGGGTACTATTGATGCTGTATATATTCGCTATAGGTGACAGCTCCTCACCACAGGAAGATAAGAAGTGTGATTATGACTTCGCTCCTAGGGAGGATGTGGCTTCGAATCAAAGGAAGCCTTGACCGCGCTATCACTTTTCACAGCTCATAAACAAGATTAACCACCATGGTGCCAACCCCTTCACAATCCTCTTCTATCAAGGTTTATAAAAAAAGTATATTGATATTATATTAATATTTGGGGCTGGTACTAGTGGCTTTGTGTGCTGCAGTGCAGAATACAACATTTGCAGATATTTTTTATTAAAAGTGACCTTTTACACCACTCAGGGGGGAAAAAAGCGAATATTTTATCAGATAGCATCAAATATATTATTTACACTAAGACAAAAATGCACTGTCAAGAGACTTGCACAGAAGTACGGATCTAGCCTATTTTGCAAAAGATGCATTTTGATACAAGGCTTTCAGAGGATAGCATGAACACCACAATCTCTATTCACTGCAAAACATCAGGAAAAAAAAGAATAAGCTGACAAAGTACCTGCTGTACAGATTCCTATGCCACCTGCATCCAGTCCGCCATCTGTGGAGTCCTGGTAAACACACACCAGTCCCTCATCACACTTTCCCAGATAGTCCCATGACCCTCCACAGGTCTCCCCGGCTGTTCTGGCACACGCAGGGCAACAGCCACAGATCCCCGTGGTGATCCCCCCCTTGCACTGGAGCCTGAGCGCCCGTCGTGGAGTACAGTGGATGCGCTCGCAGGGCGGGCAGTGGAGGGCCTGCAGGGTCTGAGCCACACCGTGGGACATGTTCTCTGACCCCATTACCCCCAGAGCTGCACTCGCCACTAACAACATCCACATCTTTGTATCTTATCAAATCTAATGGTATCCTGGGGGTGAGAGGACCTGACACCACCTTTTTATATGTCAGTCCTTGGGATAACACCTCTCCGACGGGACCTCATCGTTTATGAGTCTACACCTCCACCCCCCACTGACAGCCAATAGTTGAGGGCAGGGGGTACTTCACTAAGTCTGTGTCGTCTAAATGCGCTGTTAATTATCCCCAAGTCTTATCTTTACAATATCACTGTTGTTTTCTATTGTTTTCCAATAATTCTTCTGAACACTGTCAGATAAGTTTGATGGAGGTGGAAAGACTGGCCCCCTTTGTAATTGGAGTCACATGACTATTGCAAGGGGCAATTCAGTGTATGACTATGATCAGATATAATGACCTATTTCCTCAAAGAACAAAAGAACAAGATTAGGACATTGGCAAGTTATGTGAACAACTATTGGGACATCACTTATGTTTGTAAGCTGCTAATATAAATGCTTGCGTGACTGAATGAGACTTGAATGAGTAGTGTACAGCAACACTACTTCAAGCACAGACACATGATATCTATCAAATTGCAGGTTTTACTTGTCTGTTCAGAGAACTAAGTAGAACAGCAAAAGTATGCCTTCTTTTTTTCTCTATCGGAAAGTCTGGCATGGTACAGAAACCTTAAGCTATTGAAGGTGCATCACAATACTCACATGTCAAACAAACTCAGGCATTTTTGGTTTCTCATGATCTCATTTGGTTGTGCAATTAAACAGTGTTATTACCTGGCTAGTCGAGGTTGCAAAAAAGGATAAATTAATCATTTTTTCCAGTAGTTCCAATAATAAAAATTGCATTCCACCTTGAGAAAGTACCGATGCATAAACAAAATTTTGACAATGATTTTTATTAAATTGGGATAATACAGCAATGTTACAAACACAAAAAGGGTGCAGGGTGATATAAATATACTGTATATCACAGCTCTCCTGATTACATTTGGTCCATTCCACAGTTTCTGGCCATACTTGATATATAAGCCATGCACAAATGTATGTCATAGTAACAACTGTTCTCCTTCAAATGTTATGAGTGTTGTCTTACAGATTAAAACTGTGCTGCATCTTCCTTTTGACCCATATTTAAAGCTGTACTGTGTAATTTTGGGGAGGACATTTGAACCACAGAAGTGATTCAAAAATCTATATAGTATATTTTCTAGAAAATTATTGTTTCACTGTGTTGTTTGTTGTATGTGAAGGTCCATTATAGTACATGTTTACACTTCAGAGAAGCATCTTCCAGGCTTACAGTTGGTTCACGCTAAATAAAAAATGATTTTGGATGACAAAATAAGAGTAATTCTGAGAATTTTCAAATGATTGTTCTAGGAGTCATTTTTCCTCCTAAAATCAAACAGTGCAGCAGCTTTAAAGGGGCAGTTCATCCAAAATTCAAAAACATATTTTCCCCCTTACCCAGAGTGCTATCTATCCATCCAGATCGTTTTGGTGTGATTATAGATATAGAGATATCTGCCGTCACTCCAATACAATGGAGCCGAAAGGCACTTGGTTTGTGGCGCTCAAAGCACCAAAAAAAAAAAAAAAAAACACTTTGAAAAACTCAAAAA
>OMKL01155252.1:1581-17109 GCA_900302295.1 Parasudis fraserbrunneri | reverse complement strand
AAAAAAAAAAAAAAAAAAAAAAAAAAAAACTTTGAAAAACTCAAAAACTATTTATCTGTCTAGAAATCAGGACCCGGTAATATAATCCGGTAGACCTAATAAGATAATCCACAGACCTTGTTGTGAGCAGTTTCATGTAGGAACTATTTTCGCCACAAACCGAGTACCATTCAGTTCCACTGTATTGGAGTGGTGGCAGATATCTCCAAAACTAACCACACCGAAACCATCTGGATGGATAGATAACGCTCCGGGTAAGGGGGAAAATATGTTGGGGTTTTTTTACATTTTGAGTGAACTGCCACTTTAAATGCAGAATTATCTTAAGCAACATAAGTTCTTTAAATGTTTAAAAGTACAGCATATTGCATCATTGCTAGGGTTTTCAACAACTCTGAGAAAAAATAAACCGACAGTATTTTCTATGTACCTTGCCATAGCCTTGGAACAAAATAAATAGTAACTAAGTAGTAGGACAATGTACTCTCTCCCATAATACTTTCAGTAATCATAATATTTTTAAAGGTAGAATCTGTAATGTCATCAAACAGCAACCTCTAGGCAAAAGATGACGACATGGTACCGCGCTTTGATTAAATCTTTTGTTTTGGTCTGATATTTGGGTTGGATTTCATTGGGTATAGGGGAGGGATTGCTACTGCTGGCCACACCTCAGGCTCTACCAAGAGAGGTCAGAAGAAATTCACAGTATAATAAGTTACTAACCTCCGACCCATACGTCAGACCAAAACAACTAAAGTAAACAAAGCGCAATACCAAGCAGGGCTTTTTTGCCTCGAGGTCACTGTTTGAAGGCATTACAGATTATACCTTTAAATATTTACCCAAAATGGTATTTTTACCATCAAATGCTACTGCATTTGAATATTCAGCATATTCTTAAAAAGTTTAGCAATAATGTAAACACATTCTTAAAGGGATGGTTTAGGATTTTATTACTGTACCAGCAAAGCTGTGCAACGAATCACTCTGCTGCTGTGTTGCTGCAGTGCAGACAAATAGTAGCACACACTTTGGCAGAGGAAAAAGTTCCAAAACAGGATGTATGATTTTAATTCTTGAGACCCACGAAAATTAAGTATAATTTAATGGAAGTAATGTTGTACTTTTACTCTAAACTCTGCGGAAATCACTGATGGCATTTTTGGAACAATCCCCATTTCAACATATTGGTATTGTTTTGCTAGCAGCAAGGAGCTTACGTCGAGGGAAGGCCATTTTCACTACAGCTTCCGATGTAGTAGCTAGCTATATAGACCTATGTGACTACGTCAATCCGGATCCAAATTATTATTTTTTTTACATCGGCAAAATGCAAACAAGAGAAGTATATTCTCTAGACATTATGCCAACGTTTAGAGAGGCTGCGATAGCCACAGATCTTATAGGGGCGGGCAGTTTGAAAACCCGTTCATTTTCCTATTGACTTTTCCCATAGACAATGCTTTTGGATCTGGCATTCCAAATATGGATAATTTTGCATGTATTCATAACATACTCATTTAAGTGGTCTACTGTCTTGGTTTGTGGGTGACTGAATCAATGCATGGATACCAAAATCCCAAACCTTCCCTTTAAGAAAACTTAATACTTTTACTGCAATGATACTTTGGGCCCTCATGTCATATTTCAAAATTGACACCTGAAAAATGTATTTTCGAGTGATGAGCAGCTAATGCAAATGTTTATGCCTCCATGTTTCAAAAAGCATTTCAGGAATGTCAACATGAAAGACAGATTTAAAAAAAAAAAGAAAACCACACACACACACACACACTGTAAATCTGATTTGCATAGAACATCGAATTTAGGTCCTCCTATGGAAGTCACAGTAGCAATTCAGACAGACCACTAAGAGAAAGTTAACTTACTTTAAGGGAATGATAGTGTGTATATATCATTTTCGCATCACTTTCAATTGCACTGTAGGCAAAAGATTTGCCTTCCTCTATAGATGGAGTGGTTACATAGTGTGGTCAATCAAAAGGACAAAGGTTGTTTACTTCTCACAAGAAATGACCATATTGGGATGTTCTTTGCAAAATTATTTGACTTATTTAATTGGACATGAGGGTCTGAAGGACGGCTTTGAGCAGCAGAAGAGCTGATGGTTTGAGCAGAGCTGAAGGTTTTACATAAAGTCCTCATAGTCCTGCACATATCCTCCATCAAACTCCCCATAGTCTGCAAGGTCATCCTTCATCTTGGCTTTCAGACCTCCTGCAGGAACAACTCCTTTCTTCTTCTTCTTTCCCTTATTTTGTTGCTGTTAAAAGACAAGAGATTTTCATTCACTTTCAGTTAGTAGCCCTTTAAAAGAGAAGGTTCAGGGTTTTTATAAGCCTATCCTAATGATCACTTACCAAGCTCTACCATGAGACGTTGAATGTTTGTTTTTGAGAAATCTGCACCAGCTTTCTGTTAGTATTCGTTAGCAATCCTTACACAAGTCAGTGGGGTATGAAAAAAATGTATCTTGACAAATGCAAGGCATTCTACTTACTTCTATAATCTCTAGAAAGGATAAATAATAGAACTGTCAAAAAGGGCTTGCATGCAATTTTCAGACATAACATATTAACCCACTGACTTACACTAGTATTGCTAACAAATTCTGACAGAAAGCTTTTTGCCAATTTCACTAAAACAAAAAGGAATGTCCCAAGAATTCGCTTGGTTAGTGATCAATCCATAGTATTAGATGGCAGACATCTTGGTTGGCAAACAACAAGTGATGGTAACCACATAAAAGGTGATTATCATTAAATGACCACTGTGGCATTGTACCATATTGGTTGGCAAGACCCATCATGAGAATACTATTAATAGTATGGGCTTCCAAAAATTCTGAATCTTCCCTTTAATCTAAACCATACCAAACTGGTGGTCACCTAGTAACAAAGAGATAAATCACCAAGACAACTGACCCAGACAGTGTTTGTTTTGCACCCTACTCTCACCCATTCATTATTACATCCAACACCAACCTTTTCTTGTTTCTGTTTTTCACTGAGCAAGACTGTAATTGAGGTGTTGATTTTCTTCAAGTCCTCCACCTCCACTGCAAAGCGAGATATACAAATACAACTTTCAACATACAGTATAGAGACGACAAATTGTAGCTGAAATGTTTTACGTTACAAATTGGAGTCCAAATAGTACCTCAAATCTTTTAAATTACAAATGGGAGTTAATATGCAAGTCTCCTTTCCATTGACGCAGGGCTCAAAACAATAAATGGAAATGGAACCATTGCACTCAAGCCCACCACATACCATTAACAATGAAAATGCTTTCAACCAAAGGACTCTCAGTCTGGAGAAACTCAGCATATACAGACTTAAACAATGTCGATGGAAGAGGCAGTACAAAATGGATAAAAATACAATGGATACACATGTTGAATACATGCAACACAGAAAGTAACAACAACCTGAATCACTGCCAATATTAAAGACATGTTGGAGCAGTTGAGTGAATAGGGTCTATTTCTGTTATGTATAATTAAAGCTTCAGTACTTACATGACAGACAGAGATCTCGAAACAAAGTCTCAAGGAAACTGGAATAATGTATGGACTTTTCATAAGGAGATATCTTGTCTTTCAACAGTTTTTCAAACTCTGTGAAGTCATCTTTAGAGGAGGGGCTTATGGCATCAATTCCTGTTACATTGTTTGAGACACCTGGAATAAAGTAAACTTGATTAGAGACAAGTATTGATCAAAATTTGATTTGAGAATGATCTGGTTTTAAAGACAAGGGCATAGCCTAGCCTTAGACTAGAATGCAATTTTAAGCTGAACGTAAAAGGTGGGGTAGACAATTTCAGAGAACTGAGCAAGAGTGAGCTTACATGTCCAGCAGAAATAGAGCTAAGTTCTGCCTCACTTTTCAAGTCCGGCGCCGTGTGCTACACACACGCAACAGAGGTTCTCCACAGACACCCCAGCCACTTTAAGCTGGATTTTAAATTTAAAACATATTAGAATATATTTCCAGCCAAATATTTTTTATTATTTAAAAAAAAAAATAGCTTAAAGCTGCTGGTGCCTCTGGGAGTCTGTGGAAAACCTTTGTAGCATGTAGGGCTGGGCAATATGGACCAAAAATCATCTCAGTATTCTTAGGCTGAATGGCGATATGCGATATATATCTCAGTATTTTCTACGAAGTGGGTAAAATGTTCTTTTTTTATATATTTTTTACATTATCTAGACTCCGATATAGACATGATCTATGATCACATTCGGATACTCAATAAAGATAAGGAAAATTTTAATTCAATTGAAATTGAGAAAAAGCTGACAAAAGACCAATGCATCAGGCAATGAATTGAAATGAAGAAAAAAGGAGAGTTTCACTGATGCCTTGCAAAATACCAAAGTTAGTTAGACTGTGTGCTTGTTGGTCAGATTTCAATACAATCAGTGTTGTTTACAGACTCAGTTACAAGCTAAATAGCCAAATCTAAGTGATCAAATACGATAGAAATAATAACGTTGCTTGTGCAAGGCCATCATCTCCATCACTGGACACGCTCTCTCTTTCCCTCTCGTCTCTCTCCCTCCATTTCTCAACCCCTCTCTCAAACCTGAGCGTCTATGGTTCTGCTGCTCATCTGATCTTTTAAAATCGGAACAGTCTCCGAATAATTTGGACAGCGCCCGTCTCATGTTGCAGAGAACCCGTTGTGAGTGAGTGGGGGGGGCGGGGTTGCGCAGAGAGCGTGAGAAGAGAGGAGACGCACACACCGGCAGGCTTGGTAGAAACGGGTTATGCATCTTAACGCAACATCAAACTATATCAATGTAAATGGTACGATTTCATTCTACATATCTCATTTGAAAATATATCGATATACCGTTAAGTCAATATACCGCCCGGCCCTGGTAGCGTGTGCATAGCACACAGCGCTGGGCTTGAAATATGATGCAGACCTTGCTCTATTTCTACTGGACATGTAAGCTCCCTCTTGCTCATTTCTCTGAAATTGCCTACCCCACCTTTAAATTCTTTAATTATATCCCTTCGTTTAGTCTGGATTTACCCGATCCAGTTATCCAGCACTTATTTTTTACAGTCTATGGAACGCACTCATTTCTGGCGAAATAACGTCACGATGGATAAGATGACGGACATCTTTTTATTCGTAATGGTGGATGTGGCTCCTGTAGCGAGTTTTGTGCCCATATGATTTTAAGTTTGGATGAACTCACGAGGCCCCAGTCCGCAGTTCCCGCCTCTGCTGTGCTCAGCAGTCAGTCAAGCAGCGAGGCAGAGAGGAGAGACAGGTATACAGACGTGCAGCGAGAGCGCACAGGGAGCAAAGGGCCTGAATATTGATTAATTAATATCCATTTTGAATTCGATCACATCATTACAGTTCAATCAGTTAACATTTTGCCAGGTTCGATCGAAAGTTCAATATTCGAAAATAAAGTGACAGCCCTACGACGTAATATCATATCATTTATAGAACCTAAACCGCATTCTATAGTACCCAAACATGAGATCCAGGCCCCTTGTTTGTCAAACACTCACCTTGAGGGTGTTGAAATGGTCCAATTTGTCAAAACTTCAATGGAGAGTTTGCCTGCTTTCTGGACGCGGACATCTTGATTAGAATGTTCAAATAATTCCACTCAATAGTCACCTTTGATTCAATATGGTAGCGTCCAGAAAGCAGACCTTCAGTTGAAATTTTGACAAATTTGACCAAAAAACTTCAGGGTGAGTGTTGCTGTGGGCCCAAATTAATCTCAGTGAACATTCGTTTTACCAGCTGTGATACAGTAGCTCGCATTACATGAACAGCAGGGAAGCTTTAGTCATACCAAAAGCCTCATTGGCCAGTTTCAGGTCAGCCTCCTCCTGTAGTTTCTGCACTCTGAGTTTCTCTGCCAACTCCTCCTCTGGTGTAATCTCTGTGCTTTCACCGGATTCCTCTAACTGGAAAGATACGATCAATATCATATATTAACACAAAGTCCCAAAATGCATGACAAATATCTCTATACTGTACAGTAGGCAGAAACTATAGGCAGTAGGCAGAAACTATGATGAAGAAATGTGCGTTTCTGACAGAAATATGTATATGCGGGCAAAAGCACAGACTATTATAACCTACGGATTCTTGACCAGACATTTGCTTCAATGTTAAAACACATTTGAGAAATGGGGGATTGATAGTGGTAAGCTCTCGGAACTTCAGCGGAGCATGTAAATATTAGAGCAAATGAATAAATGAAAAGTATTCCAAGCCCAATATTAGGTCACATGTCACCTATCAGAATCACCAGACTCTTTATATCTCTCTTTGAGATACTCCTGCAAGTGTTTAATAAGATAAGCCTCTTAAAGTACTGAGCTTGCCTTTTAGATAGGGCTGGCAGGTATACAGTATAGTACACAGTATTACATCCATGGTTCCATATAAAGGTATGTGTTTTTGCAATACTGTCACAAAAGATTTATTCTTTAATTAAATATATGTTAAAAAAAATTGCACATTGCAGCAGAAATGTATATATATTTGCAATGGTATTTAGGTGCAACCATTTTGAATTAGAAAAAAAGAAAAAAGAAAACGTCACATTGCTGTGAAATATTTATCATTGTACATAACTATACCGTGATATGACATTTTTGCCAAATCACCCAGCCATATCTTTAGAGAATCATGCAATCCTCTTGATCTGCAGTAATAAAAACAAAAAAATGAATCTTTACAGCCGAGTGAACTATTCTAGAGATGAACTACTTACCCTTTTTCTCAATTCCTCCTGTTTTTTTTTTTGTAGATTTTCCTTTTCTTTTATTTTTTCACTTAGTTTCTTCTTATCAGACTGTTTTGTTTCTGCAAAAGGTAGTAGAGAATAGCATGTTAAGGATGTAAGGGTTAATAAACTCTTTAGTTTCTTGAAATCGATTAGCAACAAGTAGATAATTCCTCACTAATGTTGGCTTAAGCATAGTACTATATTGAACAACTGTCACACTAAAAAAGTACTGTTATTTTGTTGCAATATTTTACTGATTTTGTTACAGGTCACATTGCAAACTGAAAATCTTTGCAGGCCACCTATTTCTTAGGCACCTTGAGTCCTGTTAGATCTGTGGACAAACAAATTCTTGTTTTTTTATGGCCATAAAAACAATTTCCCCCATAAAAATAAATAAATAAATCATAAAATAAATTAAGTTGTCCAGTTCACAGTCACTGATTGGTTATGCAGGCATGCAAGTTCTATGGTACCACTAATATTATTATCTTCCAGAAGGAATCATGGATTATAAGAACAAAAACTAGCAAACTGGTTTACTGGGGAGCAGCCTCTCTCAGGCCTACCAGAGAGCAGTGGTTTAGTATGGATCTGAAATTATTTGGTACATTCCCACTAGGGATTAATATTTTTTACCAAAAAAAAAAAAAAAATTCTATTCCAGGAATAGAAGCACATTGTTTAAGGAATCCTGCAAAACTGGACTTGTTTTTAAGGCATAACTAAAGCTACCAGTCAAAACGCATGGCTCATATTTCAATAAGCAAGACTAAATGAAACAGGGAAAAATATGCATACCTATGGATTCCCAACCTGACAGCTTTAGCATATTATTTGGTGTTATATTAATAACTATTAAGGCAAAAGAACGACATTTATATTAATCAACATTAGAATGAACATAATACAAACTGACCAGAATCCAGGGTGAAAATAACAAGAACGTTGCCTATATTGATATAAAACAGCCTTTTCTTTGCTTGCCTGCAATTTAAATAGGTGGTATTTTCTTCCTCCAAAGGAGTGGCTAACCGTGAGTGAATGAGTGAGTTAATGACATTGCAGGTCATAGAGGTGCCTCATGTCTAAAAACTGTTGTATAAAAGCAATAGAACATACAGCAACATAATGTTTTATCCCTTTGACTATAACACCATCTCGTGTTCCATTGCTTAACTCATGTAGTATCCATGTCATTTGTGACATGACAAACAATGGAAGCCAGCTCTTACACTTAAGGAGTTGTACCACACCTACAGAAGACCCATCTCTGGCTTGGCTTTTACCAGCGATATTGCAGAAATTGCAGAAATTCAGTACTAGTAGCCTAGGGCCGGGCGCTATGGAAGAAATCACTATCACGATAATCATGAGGACTTTTTCTCGTTATCAATATACATCACAGTGTCTGCTCACGTATATGTAATCCAGTTGATGTTACTCTCATTGAACTGCACGGTAATGTAGTGTGACATAAAACCCAAACTGTTATTTTCAAATGACATTCTTTTGATATTTCAGATAAAAGTTTGTGAGAAATTTGAGTTCATATGTTCATGTTATTATCTTGGTACAACATAATTGTGTATTACAATATCTTTATATCATGATTTCATCACAATATGATCCCATTGAGAGACAATAAATTAATATACTGAATTATCGCCCAGCCTTAATAGTAGCCATGTGTATCTTGTCACCTGCTTTCTTTTCTTCATCCTTTGATTCTTCCTCCTCATCATCCCAATTATCCTGCGAAGCATAAGAGAAACAAAGACACGTTGTGATGCGAAGCAATGCAGGCTTCAAGAGGGAGCTGTGGTTCACACTTTCCTATCAGTACGACACAGAGTTAATCTGTCTATGTAAATCACAGGATTAACCAAAGATGCTCCATGCAAAATATGACGCATTACAAGCTGCGCCAATGGTATGAAATGGTATACACGCAGTCGCCTCGCCCCCCATCCCCCCACCTTGGTTGGTTCAGCACCAACAGATAGCGGAGACAGAGACAGGTCTCGAACAAAGTTAATTTCCCCCTGATTTGTCTGTCTGAAAAATACCACTTTAGAGTCAGAATGTTCTGAAGATATGTGGCTTGTGGAAAATGGGTCCAATATTTACTTCGGTGACTATAGGGTAAAAGAATCGGTCATGATCTGTGCTCACATTCACATCTCCCATTGGAGTCAATAGACTCAGGACCTCCTACTAGTCTCCTAAAGGGGCAGGGCAGCGGTGAAACATGGGGCGAAACACATGTGACACAGATACAGGAAATCACTATGTTGCGCCGTCTCCTTTCTGAACACATGTAGGCACATGAAGTCACTATGCTACATCCAGCACAACAATGCAGAAAGAGTAGAGAACAACAACAATGGATGCTTTGAAGGACCACACACAGCTCCTGACATCTCGGGGCAGTAAACGAGAGCGGGCCCTTTCACTCCCCCTCTCAGATCACCAAATAGTCAACAGTGAATGTAAATACTTCACCTATAAACACAACAGTTCTTTGCGTAACAAACACACACACAGTTCTCAATATCTATGGGCAGCGAGTGAAAGCCACTTATCTCCTCACTTCAGTTCCTTCACTAAACAGGCAGAGTGAACTATAACCCTAAAAATACTTCAGCTATTAGCGCAAAAGTACATTGATTGAATTGAATTGGAATACTTTATTATCCCGTTGGGAAATTCGGTTCGCCATCACAATGCTGTTGTAACTAAGAGATTTGCTGGAATAAAATATTTGTATAATGTATAGATTAAATTAATCAACTACAATATGATTTTCACCCAGTTGAGAAGACAGTGAGTGCCGCTCATTCAGCCATACTAGAGTGCCTGGGGGAGATGAGTTGCAAACTGTACACTGTGTCACATGTTACAATGAGTTTCATAGGCCTTGTGCCATCTATGTGCATGCATAATTGACATATGAAATTCATTATAACTTTTGATATGATGGTACAGTCAACCAATTCCTCAGTAGAACATAAGATGACACATCTGATTATACTGTGGGCTTCCAATTTTGGAAAAGGACAAGTATCATGGATTTTGAAAGCTAAAAAAACCTGCCCCATTGAATTGTATTGGAGCCTGGTGAGAAGATGCAGCACAGTGCTCAGATCCTTAATACTAAATTGATTAGTGTGTGTGTGTGTGTGTGGGGGGGGTGAACCCCTAATTTAAGTTGGATTTTACTGAGTCACAGGAAGAAGTGAAACTGAAATGCTGCTGCAGTGCCCAGTCCCAGCATCGCATAAAAACACATTGGTCACTGAGTGAGTCTGCCCAACGCACTCAGCAGTACAGCCCATACAGCGAAGGTACTCCGCTGATCGTACCAACTATGCTGCTGCATTCAGCCCCTGTTAAATGAATGGGTCGTGTGAGGAAACGCGAGGTGCAGCCATCAGGCTCTGGAAACTGGCAGCAAATTTCTGGCGGAGATTTTAGAGTAAAAAGATGGTTTGGAAGTCTTGTGAAATGCAGCCACAGAAAATCTCATGACCATCAAGGGAGAAACCTCCACCCTTCTACTTAGAACAAATTTCTAATTCAAGTTTTATGGCATACACAGAAGTGTTATAAGCACAAACATCTAGTATAGTTTTGTCCTCACAGGTGCCATAGTATATAGTGACCTAGGCTGTATAAAAAGTTTAAATATCGAGTCACATGCTGACATCTCTTCTGATGTCAACAGATACCTACGGATACTAACAGAGTTACAATTATCAAATGTGTATTGCATTTCGATAGAATCCCTGATGTAGCAAGTTATCTGGTGTGCTGCCAAGAGTATTGCTAAATACACAACATTACTGTTGTTTGTCGTTTTCAAAATGTATTGCATTTTGCTTATATTTAACATGTTAAAATGTTCTTGTCATTTCCATCTATGCCACTTCTATGGTGGACACGCCTTTAAAATGTGCAAATACTTCGACATGACGTTATCATTTCAGGAATGCTGTACAACCATTGTGAAGTTACCTAGCTAGCTAACGTTACCGTTAATTATTAGTTAAAGTTAACTAACGTTAACGAAAATATATTTTTTGTTACCTACTCAACGATGAGGATCTCTGGTATGTCTCTTCCAAATGGCAAGCTAGTTAACGTTAGCCAACTTACCTTGACATCATCATCCTCGTCCTCGCCTTCCCACTTGTCCAATACAACTGGCTTTTTTGCTGTCTCGTCTGGTTCGAACGATTCAGCATCTAGACATAGAAGAAAATGTCATTCATTTTACGAAAGCTTCCACCAAATAGAACTACACTTATCATATGGTATTAGGTGGATACTCACCCCAGGAGTCTCCCTCCGCCATCTTTGCATGTGTCCCGATGTAAAAAGGTCCGTGTGTGTACAACGCGCTAGATAAGTAAATATATATATAGTTCCGAGATACATGTTAGGAATTCATAAGATTCCTTGGACACTAGCCTCCCACTTCTGTTAATTGTTTCTCCATCACTACACTGTAAAACAATAAAATAATAAAATAATAACAATGATAATAATGATAATAACCAGCCATTTCAGCATAAAAGTGCCGGCATTTAACACCATTCAAATTAAGATTTCGTAGCATATGGTCCAGGACAGTCCAGTCAATATTTGTCAACGTCATCAACTCTAACAAAACAGAATTGCAATTTCGGAACTCATCAACCACTCGTACTCTTGTTTTTTATTTTTTTTTTTTTTTTTTTTTTTACTTACGATGCAGATATCTTATATATATATATATATATATAGCTAGATAGATATGTAATGATTAAAATCTGGGTAAAGCAATAATTGTGTTCTGAGTTTGTCACAACAGAAAAAAGTGTTATTAACCACCCAGCCAAATTTGAATGATTAAAAACGTTAATCATAAAACCCAGCTCAAAAACAGCTCATCTGGCTGCTGGGGGTGTCAGATCACACTTGATTGACAGCTCCCTTTCAGCTAAAGTGGCAAATTATTTTCAATTCAATCACTAAAACGTTTTGCTATAAACTACCAAATCTATCAAATGGACCCTGCTTGGTTAGAAAGCTTGACTAACTGACTAACTAGCAAACTAGGTTACACCACCCAAATCTGATATTTTATTTTGCTATACCTCCCAGAGTATGGCGCTAATCGTTTTAGCATTTTACATTCACATACATGAAACAGTTAGCATTAGTTTTGCTTTGCTACACTTTTGAGCTACAGATAAACTCCAGGAGAACCATGCTATTGGGCTATATAGTATTAGGGGAGGGGTTATGCTAAGGATGGCTTCAGTGTGTCATCGAACCATGATTTCAGGCCCGCCCAAAAAATCCTGAACACAAAAATTGTGGAAAAACAGTTGAACAGTCTAACTCCACAATTCAGTACATTGTCCAGACTCTTTTCACATGTTTCAGTAACCATTTTCTAACATGACTGAATGACTGACAACTTAATTTGCTTTACCTGGACTTTAAGTACATGCAATATCAAATACTTCTCTACTTTTACTTAAGTAGAATTTTGAATGGAGGACGTTTACTTTTACGGAATAACGGTTCTGCAACCTTAACCCTGAGTGATCCAGAAAGCAGGATTCATACTGATAAATTATTTTAGGGTTTGAGTTGAGAAAGAACAGTACTGGAGTTGTATTCAAGTTGCCCAATATTGCTGCTGCATGATCTCCATAAAATCAAGGGCTTTGCATAATAATCCTGCTTTACAGAATGCCCATTGTTGCAGGTAGGATATCAAATCTATGACAATAAAAATAAAAAAATCAAATCATAAAACACAGTTGTAGCAGTAACCCACAGTATTTGGCTTTACTAGCTTAATAAACATTTAGTTCATGAGAAATGTCAGTCCACTTTGAAACAGGAAAATAAGAGCTCCTATAACTTTATACATAACTGAAATAACCTTCATAGGTTGCTTTCGCTCTAACCATTTTGCATCCCTGAATAAATTAAACCAAATGCTTACAAGGAGGGAAACACAATGGCCGATGGCAAGAGTAACACATCAAGTTAAAGAAAAGGATTGGAGTTTAGTCTCTGTCCCTGTTTGCACCCCCAGTGATTTTTGCAGATCACGGGGAGTTGACAGTGAACTCCATCTTGACGCCTCCTGAGCTGGGTTGGAAGTTGAAGTCGTAAGGCACCGTGGCTCTGCCGTCCTCTGAGCGCTCCCAAGGTGACCTGAAGAAGTACTCCCTGCTTCCTGTGATGACTCCACTCAGTTGCCCTACAGAGGGGAGGGGAGAGAGAGAGAAAAAAGGATTTAGCTCATATCTGACTCATGGCCTGATCAAAGAAACCCAGAAACTCGCAGGGCAAAGTGTGTGTAGTGTTCAAGAGCCTCTGGGTACAAGAAGTCGAAGGCTAAGGGGGAGGTCTTTGCTACCAAGCCCCACTTCCTCTCCTGAAATGTCGCAGTGAACGCTCACCGACAGGCTGTTTTTCAAATTTCATGATGTTGCAACACCTCCTCCACACTGCTTTTAGTCGGCCTGCCATCAGACTCTGAATGTTAAAGGGGACATGTTATGGAAAATGGGTTTTGTCTTGTCTTTATATGGATTTGGCAGTCTGAGATGCTATTTAGGCACTGGGGGAAAACTACCTTGGTACTCCTTGCTGTTTGGCCAGGGTTTTAAAGTTTCAGAAAGTTTCAGGATCAACAGGAATAAACTAGCTGTTCACAATAATTGCACGTTACAATGTCACAAGGTGGACACAAGCAATAAATTAGCTTTAATTAATCAATTAGCTGTGATTTTTGGAGCCAGGAAGACCGCCTACTGCCACCTTGGGTGTGGGGTAGCCAGGCAGGGAAAGAAATACTTCATTTAAAAATTGGTGTGTGCTATAGCCACCAAAAATGGTGTGTTCAATACAAGGGAAGAAAGAGGAAAATAAATAATTAAAATTAGATTTAGATTTGTTTCTTTGCAAAAAACACAGATTCAAGGAGTCGTATAAATTTTTTTGAAAAGATACATAATATGTCACCTTTAATAGAAGAGTCTGAGTGAGTATTAGACTAGTCATGGCACAGTTTCCTGGATTCAGATGAGGCCCTGTAATAGTTTATCAATCCTAAATGATGAGAGTAGATTCATCTTGAAAGAATATAACGGCTTATTCTCTTGGTTAGCCTACATGACAAACAGGGTGGGTTGATGGATTTTTTGTAGTTCGGTTAACCAAAAATAGATTTCACAGAAAATGTGAATACTGGTGTGCCTTCAAATACCTATCCCTAGTTTATATGTGCCAACTCATAAATGGAACAGCTTAAGTATCCCAAATATGAACAGAAATTGGGAATACATGTAAATGCACTCAATGGCATTTCATCAGCCCTTACCTGGAACTCTAGAGCGACCATGTGGAGGCTGGCGGAGCAGGGCAGGATGGTAGCGTTGGGCTGCGGGAGGCCTACCAGGGCACTACGACAAGGGCAGCAGCAGGCTGGTGCTGAGGTAGGGCTCACCTATCAGCACTTAGATCTACAAGACTCGTTACACATATGGTTACTTTCATAGGCATTATAATGCTGAATTACAATTATCTTTTGAAAAACATTGGACATGTCAGAGTACTGTCGTCACTGTGTTAGTATGTCTAATTTTATTTGTCACATACACATTATACATGTAAAATGGCAGTGAGATGCTTCCTCTGTGAGCCCCTCTAGACTGTGTGTGCATAAAATAAACCTCTATTAATAAACTCAATAAAAAGTACAACTCATTCAAAACTCCTAATAAAAACACAGTTGAGGTAATTAAAATCTAAAAACTAAGACTAGGAATGTAGGGGTGTGTGTGTGAGTTCCATGGACAGCCACAGAGCTGAGCGGTCACATGGTTATACTGCCTGCATTATTATTCCACCATTCATTAGTAGCTTACAGATTTCTCTACTGGCTATACTGTACATTGTTCTATATATCTGCTGCATAAGCTACAAAGCTGCTTTCAGTTTAGTCAACATAGTCCACAGTGCAACCAATCACCAAAACCATAGATACAGCAGTGGCTTTTTTCCGTTTTCTAAGCAACTCGGGAGTCTAGGAAAATTTGAGCTTATGTGTGGAAGTGATTGAAATAGAACATTGAAAGATCCGTAGACTTCTTGCCAAGCAATCAAATGAAGGCAGGTGCCTGCGAAAGTTGTATACATTTTGTCAAATAACATTATGCACTTTGGTTCTGCATTGGTTTGTCCAAAATGACCTGTTCTCCTCCTAAGTCATCACTGGTCAGGTCTGCGCTCCAGAATCTGACCTCCAGGGACCAAGCAATCGGCCCATTCCAAATGGACACGCTCTGTTCCGAAAGGGCACTGCACTAGTATAAATAAATGGAAAGAATTGGTAATCTTAAAACTCGTATAAAATGTATTTATTTTCAAGGAAACCATTGAGTAACACTGAATACAACAGGAGTGATCATTCAATAGTCAACAAAACCTGTGACTCCTACATAATAAAGAAGATCCCACATACAAGACTAAGAACATCATTGAAAACAAGATTAAAGAGCAAACATATTGGCAATTTGCTGGTGCTACAATTTCATGTTTTTCACATAACAAATTGAGGTGATATATATCGGTGTACAAAAGTGACAAGATTTTACATTTACTTACAAAGGGCTGGATGTAAAAGTGCAGGATCCCTGAACCCCTCCCCCCGCCCC
>OMKL01155247.1:399-11099 GCA_900302295.1 Parasudis fraserbrunneri | reverse complement strand
TGGGGGGGGGGCAATGCCCCTCCTCCATATTTAGTGCAGGGGCAATCAGACCTAATGACCCCCCCCATGTCTGGCGCAGGTGGTGACCCAAACATCCCCTGAATGGAGGATGACTGATGCTGGCTTTGCTAACGAGGCCCAGCGGTGTTATCACCATTCCGGGGCGTGATGAGGCAGCAACATTTCACTATACGTACTTGTACACATGAATACGTGACGAATAAATCTCTTGAAACCCAAAACCCCCAAAAGGACCCAACTGTCAATAAAGTGATGTTACATCAGAGAACAAATGTGTACCCGAAATGGATCGATTAGCCATGATCATTATTGAAGACTCCTGTCAGAGATTTCCATCCCTCTGTCAAAAATGACAAGAACCTATTGCAAGGTGTTGCAAGGTGATGTCAACAGGAACCAGTTCAGATTCCCATCTCGCTCCGACACCTCGACTCCAGTACTGTACACATTGCCACAGATACACAAGAACAGATTCCCCCACCCCAGGACATCCAATAGTATCCGGGAACAACTCGACGTTGGAACCCATGTCAGAATTTGTGGATGCTTATATAAACCCCTTGACTCAGAGACTACATCATGTATGAACGATTTTATTATCAAACTGGCCACCCTTGTCATGGACAATTTTTGAGAGAAGACTCTATAAACAGAGTGGCTATGGGCAAAAATCAGTGGTCAACATCTAGGTGGGACAATTTGAGAAGGAATTCATGCTGAACCCAGTAAAAGAACCCAGAATTCAGTACTTCTATCTACAGGAAAGACACAGACCGTAACACTTTGTTATTGGCTTCTAGCTACCACCCAAGAACACTTAAAAGACAATTTACCAGTGAGCCAGTTCACGCGCCGCAGACGCTTATGTTCCAGTAGATCTGAATATGTAACCAAAGCAAAGGAGATGCGCACCAGGTTCATAGATAGGGGCTATAGCCATTCTACAATCAAAACAGCCTACAAGAGGGCTATGTACTCGGACAGAGACGCCCTGCTATGCCGAAAACAAAGACACACAGCCAACCGATCGATCTGCAGCTTGCAATACTCTCCATCAGCAAACAAAATCAAACGGGTTCCAATTAAACATTGGCATGTGTCTGAACTTCATGAAACCTTCAAAGACAGACCTATCTGTTGCTTTCAGATGGAATACTAATCTCAGAGATAAACGGGTCCGTGCAAGAGCATAAGCTTCCAGCCCACGATCACAGAATTACCCCCACCGACCGGACTTTAGCCCTGCATGACGCTGCGCCACAGAATTCCTCAGTCCTCAAACCAAAAAGAGTGTCCACCTGCACACCCTCACAACATGTGCCCCAAAGGGTGTGATAGATACGCAATCCAATGTCCCTGTCTCAAACTATACATAGGTGAAACTGGGTTTGTTTCATTTAACTTAGGTTACAGACCACACCTGCCTATGATTAAATAATCATGATGTGAACCCTCCCCCTTCTGATATATTTGACCGGATTCCACACGCTTACCATAGGATGAGGAAGAGTTGATACTCGAGACGCGTTGCAAAGTGGTCCGCATGTGTGTCAAGCCTGTGTGTGTTTGAAAGCCTTCTGTATAAAACGCTGTACAGGGTGCATATTTGAAGGCGTTAAACAATTGTTTTTTTGCATTATACAGTGGCTTACCTCATCATTTTATTTTTTACATTTACATTAATCTTAGTTCTAAAATTATTGGTAAAATCACAGAGATCCCTTGCACATCTAAATTCTAAACAGGTCCTCAAGAAGGCATATGCTATTATCAATGACCCTACACATGTTCTCTTTTGTACTGATGCCTTCAGGAACACGTTTCCGTTTGGTTTTATTCCAGAAGCCATACGACTTATGAACAGTAAATGTAAAAGGAATGGTCAGTTTATTCAGCACATAGACTGATAAATGCAGTACAGTAGCAGTTTTTGGCATAGAGCATGACATATCTCTAGACAGAATTGCACAGCATTGGCCTACTATGACATAGCAGTTTTTTTTTGTAAATGTTTCATCTCTTGTCTTTATGTGTTTGAATGATGTTGTATGTTATGGTCTTTTCTTGTTTGCAAACCTGCTTGCCTTGAATTGCCCCTTTAGGGATGAATAAAGCATTTTGAATTCAATTGAAAAAAAGGAGGTAATTATGATTACTTCCCGTAACCATTTGGTCATGAATTTCTTCATGGCCTATTTTGCTATGTATTTTTTATTTGCATTAATTGCGATAAATCACAGCCTATCATGCGATTATCACATTAAGAAAATTTTTATCGTTTGACAGCCTTAGTAGAGAGGCTTTCTTTTATAATTGCAAAAAGATTTGAGGGGCCATCATTAAAAAATCTACACTGTCAAAATGACTGATAGTTATTTTTGCATGATATATGACCAATGGGTAATTTTAGAGGCACAAGATGATATGCCCATTTCATCAAATACCAAAGTAGGAATAAGGCTTCAATTATTATAATTACGGCCGAGGTTGAAGAGCCCTTATTTCAAAACTGCACTGTGAAAATTATTTATATTGATTTGATGTGCTGTATGGCTGTGATAAAGTAGCACTTCGCGGGCAAAATGTGAAAATGCTTCCAAGTTGGAAAAATATAATTTTAATAAAGTTTAAGGGGCTATCAGTGGAAAAACTCCCATTTTCATAATGGCCAATATTCAATCAGAGTTCCACCTGGGAGCTGCCCAGCACAACCACAGTCTGTTAATGTTGGCCACCGAGCAGCTCCTCTCTTTCTTTATGAGTGCTTTGCTCAAGGGCACGTCGGTGGTAATCACTTCCACTGCCCACGTTATCCTGCCGGTCCAGGGATCGAACTGGCGACTGTCCGGTCACAAGCTCGACCTGTCTCACCAAAGCTTTGTGAGACAGGTCACCGTTCGAGAGTCTTTTTTTAGTGGCACAACTTGATGTGGCCACTACGTCCACAGCCTGATGAAAGCCTTGTTGAAAAAAAAAAAGCTCAATATTTAGTGTAATTGCAGCCAAATTTGAGGGGCCATCATTCAAAAACTAAAATGTCATAAAATGGGTCTCGGATGACTAATCTTGTGTCATATTAGAGGCACGACTTAATATGCTCATTTCATCACAGCGCAAAGTCGGAAAATAGCTTTGGAAAAAGGCTCCAACGTCTCTAATCACAGCCAGGGGCCCTCAGTCAAAAACGACACTGTCTTAACAGCTGATATTAATTTTGTGAGACTACAGATGACAGAACTAGTGTCATTTTTAGAGGCTCAAATCAAAATGTCCATTTCATCACAGACCAAATTAGGAAAGAAAATCTACATTTTGCCTAATTACAGCCAAGTTTGAGGGGCCATCATTAAAAAAAACTACAATGTCAAAACGATTGACATTCATTTAAAGGACCATACCTGTGTAAATTTGACTTTCCGCCATTACCGGAGATTGTCCCCGTCTTTAACAAATTATGCGTGCATTTATGTATGAAGTTTATGTACCTTTCACACTGTCATTGATGGAGCTATTTTTGTACCAAAGTACACCCCCATAATAATTAACGAGGGTGTATTTCGGTAGAAAATAGTTCCTACATAAAACTGCTCACAACAAGGTCTGTGGATTATCTTGAGTAACTGGGTCATGATTTCTGGAAGGAGACATTGCTGTTGAGTTTTTCAAATGTATTTTTTTGGGGGGGTTTTGAACGCCACAAACCGAGTGCCATTCAGCTGCGGTGTTTTGGAGTGATGGCAGACAGCTCTATGGCAGATATCTCCAAAACTCTGCAAATCACATCGAAACTATCTGGATGGATAGATAGCACTCCGGGTAACAGGAAAAATATTTTGAATTTTTTGAATATCTGAATTTTGTGTGAATTGCCCCCTTAAGCTAAAAAAACATTAGATGAATTGCATATAATACATAACTAGCCCAACACTCACTGTCTGACTTCACCACTAATGATAACCTGATGTTATGTATGTAGCCAATATAGCATTAACTGTCAACATAGCCACTGAGATAACATTATTACTAATGTTATTACATAATTATTACTTCTTTTTTTTTTAATGATTGGTATTGACTATATTAAGCTAGATCAAATCCTGATCGTTTTTTGTTAAAAAATAAATGAAAACCATAAAGGGGAAAGCTGTGCAGGCTATTTTTTTCATCTTAATGCAGAGCTTTTCAATTGTCAACAAGCATATCTTACCTCCGTAGGGCCTCATATTTTCCATTTTGCTGAAATCATGGACGGAACTAGGAATTAATCTTTAAAGGGAACTCAGAAATAAACAAGCCTCTCCCCACAATCCTGAGCTTTTGGGGAAACTATCATTCTTTTTTCTTTATGAGCAATTATTACCATGGTAAGATTAACAGAAACATAATTCTACAGCAAGGCAATATGATTCAGGGCCAGAGCCATGTTACTGGGATGCTGAGTGTGTACGTGTGTAAGTTATGTGCGCGGTCAATCTCGGCTGTTATACGCGGGGATTGTCTGCCAGTCATCCATGTGGTTAGGGCTGGGTTATATGCCCCAAAATATCATATCAGGACATTTTTCTGAGTTTTGACAGCATACCAGTATTTGATGGTATAGTTTTTCAGTACAAATGACACTGTGATATGACATATTTTGAATGTCTTTATGTTCTAATTCAATTGCCATGGTCCTATTTCATTCAAAATGATCTATTTTCTTTTACTTTTTAATACTGCTGTGAGGAATCTTTTTTTTAAGTTAACTTAAAAATATACAGTATGTATACATTTTCTTAACAATATGTATATATCGGGGAGGACACTATAGTAAAAATCCATACCTTTGCATGGATCCATGACGGTATCCCTTCATATTCTGTATACCTCCTAGCCCTACATGTGGATATGAGATGATAAAGCCAAAATGTTGAAGCGATCCGTGATCAAGAGGGCAAACGTTTAACCCGGGTTGGGCAACCTTGGAATGTACTTTGCCCTTTTCCAAGCCTGCCAAGCAGACAGTGAAAATCACCAAACTTAAGTCTTATCATAGGCTCGCTGGCTAATTACAATAATGCAAACACAGAATGGGTCCATGTTTTAAAATTAATAATAACGTATAAATTCTGACTATCTGCGGAAAAGCAGCACATTGATATTATGAACGTGTAGGACCTTTAAAATACTGGTTGTATTTTTTGCTCCAGTTTCCTTATTAGAACCCCAGTGTATTGGCTCCACTGCAAAATATTCAACAAATCAAACTGTGCCAACTTGGCTCATTCAAGATTAAGGAAACAAGACAACCTCTCAGTGATCAAGATGTGTATTTGACATTAAGAGCTCATGCATTGCACAACACAAAATATTGAAAATGTTGCACAAAGTATTCTCTCTTATTTCAGAACCAAAAATATGTCCAACCACCTGAACCAACATAGCAAACCCTACTACTACTTAAGCTTCTAAAACTACTAGAACTAGGTTGGCTTGCCAACTACTACTACTAATACTACTAATACTGCTGCTGCAATTACTACTACTAGCCTAGTATGACAGCTACTAGTGCTACTTCTATTATACTACTATTTTACTGCATCTAATACCAGTGGGAACAGGTATTAATACTTCTATGACTGCTAATATTACAACTAGGGGCGCCGGATTCATTTCAGAAGTGCGAGGGCCAAAAGTGTGTGTGTGTGTGTAGTTTAATTGACACAAAACACCAACACCCAGCTATCCACACACAAAACACCAAAACAATGCATATGTCTTGCCTATTTTAGAGGCTTTGCAAACCTGTACATCCACCCACAATGTGGCCTTCACAGTAGGCCAGTACTGTAGAGACAGGGACATGACACTGAAATAGATCAAATGATATAGAGTCTCGAGCCTGGGCAAAAAGTTAAGACTGTCCACACCAACACCTCGATGCCATCAAGGACCGACCCAATGCTACTTGACTAGCCCCTAAGCACCACGGCGGGTCCAGTAAAACAAAACCCCACTCTCCCTGAAGTTGTCCTCATGATGTTCACGGTCTCTACGTAGATCATCACCTCGCTGAATTAATCCAACACCGAGGAGGTTATCCAACACAAGCAATATCCATCAACACACACCAGGAGACAGTTTCAACGTCATCAGCGTTAGCATAATCCAAAATTAACAGCGCAACGTGTGTTCCTTCCAAACGAGCCGTGCATCATGTATTCTCTTCTTCGGCTGGCAGTTGTCATCCCCTGGCCGATCAAAAATAATGAAAAGTGTATGGCGTTGGCCAGGAGTGTTTGGGTCCATGGCATGAAGTGTACAACTAACGTTACTAGACACAACTTTGGTGTGTCCGTATCGTGTTTGTCTATGAAAGCTACGTGAAGTGTGGCGCGACATGTTGTTGGCACAATTTGGAAATGCACAAACACAAACCATTGTTTTAATCTTTTAGATAATGCTAAACTAGCTGTATTCCGATTCCATCACAGCAAATTTTTCGCGGTACTCATTTCCTGCCACAACTCACTCTTTTGCCGTAAGTACGGGCAATATAGGGGCATTTGTGTTAGAATGGACAGGAATGATTGAAACGTCTTTTTACCGTAAGTGTTGCAATATAGGGTCATTTGCAGGGATACAGTGGTTCGCAACCATTGAACTACATAAAACCGTTCACGACTTAAAAACTGGGGGGGGGGGGCAATGGCCCCTTGGACCCCGTGCTTCCGGCGCCACTGCAACTAGCACAATAATTACTAAAACAACTACTACTAAAACTTCTAGTACTGTCACTTCTAAAACAACTGCCAGTCAGTGACAAAGTCCTTACGGCCGATACACGCAGGTTATCTCAGCAGCGTGTGCGCGCCACAGAATGTCTTGTTTTTGCATTGGGGCTAACAGCTTAGAACAGCCGCACACATGAGCCTGAGTGGCCTGGAGATTCAGCGTCGAGCCTATTTTCTCGCGTGAGACGCCAAAGCACTCGGCGAAGTAGACGGTGAAAGAAAACGCTCTGTCGGTGTGCGCCGACCGTGGGGACAGCATCGCGTACGCGAGTCACTGCGGGTCAGCGAAGCAGTCATCACGCACAGGTGAGGTCGGCAGTGTGTCACAGGGCTTATGCACTCTCTGTTTCTTCATACTTTTTTTTTTTTTTATTCTTCTAAATTCCATTGAACTTTATATATTACATTTTATACTTTTAAGTCAAATGGCATCAATAAGTGCAACCCATAGGAAAGCAGCCACAGTCACATAAGTATTCTCACAAATGCTTTATGGCATTTCTGCTTTCTTCACATGTTTTCACACTTGGTCCATTTCAGCCTCTCAACTGGACTCAGACCTTGACTCAGCATTTTGTTTGCTCATATCTGAAGGCTCCAAACAAACACTATTCCATAATCCTACTTGAAAAATGTGTGTGGCGTTCGTGGATTGGATCATTTCACAACAAATGCCCATGTGAAAAGTTCAGTATAGAACTCAAATTGATAGATCATTATTATTCAAATGTACATTACTGAATGGTCATTGTGCACATATGCCTTAAAATGGCTGACAAAGACCTTTGATGATGTCATGATGCAAAAAAGTCAGTTTGATACATGAGAGCTAGAAAAGCTGTTGTGTAACCATTACTAAAGGAGATTACCATGATACACTGGGAAGGGACCTCTCTATCTATTCCAGTTCTATGACATTTTCAACTTGGTGTGGTCATGTGTTATGCTACAGCCAATCAGAGCATTTCTTACTAAACTAGACTAAATAAGAAGACTAAAATAAATAAATGTGAGATTACTCTTCATTATTAGTTATCTTCTGATATATTTGGTCAGTTTAAGTCAACACTGATGCCTCAGTATATAAATGGATAGTGTTTGAGAACATGTTAGCCAATCATACAACAATAAACCTGATCAAATAAACGCTCACGCCTGTCTGTTTCAACAATGGGGAGTCAGTCAATCAGTCAGTAAGGGACGTTCGCTATTGTAGGCCAGCTTTCCGGGTCCGGCAAAGAAATATGGGACAAATACCAGTTAGGGTGTCCTGTACTGTAAGAATAGCATGTGAATTGTTAACCTTTCGAACGTCACTTTCAAGTTTACAGTCTCACATGAGATTACAATTTTGAGAACTGAACATTCTAATGATGGTGTCACAATGGCTATTGGTCATTGAAAACTATTGGGTGGTAAAATTCTAAAACAGAATTCTGATAAACTATTCCAATTTAACTGCGGTGATATTGCCCTTTAACTCTGAGAAATAGGGCTAGGGTTCCAAAAATCAGAACTATCCCTTTAAGGTAAAAGTAGGTAACAAAAAACTTAAGAATAAGACCAATATAAAGATATAAAAATATAAACATGTTGTGCATGTACCCATATGTAGACGGCGCAAATGGGTTTATTTATAGTTAATTATAGACTATGTAAACCAATCACAACAATAAAGACTGCCGCACCACAGAGTATACAGATATGGATGATTAGAAGCTGACTATTCTGACAGCACAATATTGATGTAACTAGAGATTAGCTGGGGATAAATGTTTTTAATGTTGTAAACAGGTGCCAGAGACAGAGGCTCTGAGCAGTGAATCTGCAGTATGCTATCACCCTCTTGTGGTCAAAAGGCATAACCATTATATCTTAGCGGGGGATCTCAAACGGAGGTGAATACATATACATACAGACACACACACACACACACACACACGCAACCGATTACATGATCTCACCCCACGGCTTTGCCGCAGCAGAGATAAATATACCATCTACTCCACTACTGCATATAACATCTACTCTCTGTGGATCGGAACCTCCAGCGGGTCACAAGATCATTTTGGGGGGTCACAAAAACATATACAAATACATCATGTTTATAATCTTTAGTTTAGATGCTTTTTTCTTGTTAAATAACGAATATTTGAAGTCTAAAGCCCTCTTCCAATCATTAATCAAGTTAAACAACCAGAAAAAGGGATATGAAATACATTAATTTGTGTCAGAGTTCACCATTCTGTCTAAGATTGATTATGTAGGGGGGTTGAGAACACCCATTACCCTGTTTTTAGGGGTCGCGAACCAAAAAGGTTGAGAACCACGGTCCAACACTACTGAATATATCATCTACTACACTACTGCATACACTCTCAACCGGTGTGCCTTAGCACAATTGCATAAAAAAAAATCTAATACTTATTGAATAAAAAATAAGTTATTGTATTAACTTCATTAAAAATTTGACAGATATCTGCAATCTAAACTGCCATACCATGGATGTACATTGTGATTACACCAAACACAGAAAAACCAATGAAAAAAAAAGACCCTTATTGTCTGTGAGGGGAAATTGTGTCATCGTCGACAGCACCACACAACAATGAATAGGATGGAAATATATATATATATATTTATGTAAAGGTAAGTAACAAAAAAATAAATAAAAGCACAAAATAATATATATGTACAAAATATGCCATCTCCTAGTATGATATCTCATAGTATCATAAAAAAAATGGCTGATGGCGTAGTTGAGAACCAGTGAGATATATACTCAAACCCTGGTAAACATGTCTGGAGGTTTGATTTAAAATAGATGGAGAGAGGTGCTTCTGAGAATCTACAAGCTCTTAGTATCATTCATCTCTCTCTGACTAGCTGCTGATAAATCAAAAGATAGGAAGATGGAGAGAGAGAGAGAGAGAGAGAGAGAGAGAGAGAGGAAGAAAGACAAAGAAAGAAAGAGAGAAATGGAAAGAAAAGACAGAAAGAAACAATGAGAGAGTGAGAATGAGAGAAAAAGAGAGAGATGACAGAAAGACAGAATAAGCAAGAGAAAGAAATAGAGGGAGAAAGAGAGAGACAGATGACAAGGAGGATAGCACAGGAAGTAGGGATGGCAAGGCTTATTCAAGAGAGTGACTGTGACTGAAATGTATTCTTTATTTATTTATTTGTACTTTTTTCCCCCCCCGGCCTTTCTTTTAAGATTTTCTTGAGCACATATGCCCCCTTTTCAGTAACACCCTGCTTCAAACGATCCGGTTTAGCCCTGGCATTAAACATCCAATCTATACCTGGATATCTCATCTGGATAAGGGAATATATGTGATACAGCTCTGTGTCCAGATCCAGTAGAAAAATAAAAGACCAAAGTGCAGCAGAGAAAAGGGTATTTCCCCCCCCCCGTGACAGGACAGGCTGCCATAGACCTGGGGAGTTTTTGCCTATGGTCTCTACTTCAGGGACTTTCTCAAGGTACCTGGATTCATACGGTTCCACTCAATTCAATCGGTCTGAAATTTGACGGGAGTCAAATACGACCGCGTACCTAATGGCGCCAAATGCACAAGGAACTACATTTCAAGACCAATCTCGAGTGAGGGCTACGTAGCTGAGAGGACAACGTTAACCAACGTGGTTGTTGTGCCGCAAAGGGCCGGCGACCGGGTCGGTAAACACAGTCATTTTATAAACAGATCATGTAGGCTACACTCGCAGAACATCCTCATGTATACAACATAACCATACCTGTACCTCTTTACCACCAGGACCAGACCATAGACAGACTGAGTGATGTAACCTGTACCTCTTTACCACCGGGACCAAACCACAGACAGACTGAGTGGACGGTGGAGTGAGAACACTGAGTGTGTGTCTGTGTGTGTCATGACCCCT
>OMKL01155241.1:0-16201 GCA_900302295.1 Parasudis fraserbrunneri | reverse complement strand
CACACACACACACACACACACACACACACACACACACACACACACACACACACACACACACACACACACACATCTGAGGCTGACATTTTCTTCATAGCTTGAACATCTGACCGTATAATAACCAGACAATGAAAAAAACAGTGGATTCTGCGTCAGTCCTCTCCTAGCAGTGGTGTAAATATTGACGGTGCAACCGGTGCACCGAGGCCCAGAAGCTGCCAGGGGCCCATGGGGGAAGGGCGTTTTTTTTTTGTTGCCGTTTTGATTGTTGGTGGGCCATTTTACACAGCCTTCAAAGTAACCATTCAACAATAACATTAAACTAACTTGAAATTGTAATAGCTATATATACCACCTCCCCACCTTGTGAAAACACTTATGGTTTTCAGTCATATTTGTATGTATTTTTATTTGTCCTCCCTGAAATGTTCCAAAACGGCATGCTTTATTAAAAATAAATATTATTTCTACCCACCACTTATTTAATTTGTTTGCTTTCTTCTCAAAAGTTAAGAAAGAAGAAGGCTTGCTGGGGAATGTTAATTTGTCCAATGACGTTGCTCCCTGTCATTTGTGATAACTTGCGTGCACATAAATTTTTTTTTGTTCTTCAGCAAATGGATGATAAGTTAGCAGCATAGTGTTTAGCAAGCCCAAAAACACACTGTGAAGTGAAGCTGTATTGGCCCATCCCACTGCCCAGCTGCAACCCCCTTCCCCAGCCGGCCTGAAGGAGATTTCCCTGCCGCCGCGGCCTCAGAGGTTGGACTCTGTTGTGCCCGACAGTGGTCCTGCAAAGATCCCCCCCACAGATAGGGGACTCTATGACGGTACTGTGCTCCTCAATGCCAAGATCAAGAGCTATATTATAGCAACTGGTCCATGTAGGCCAACCATCGAGACAAAAAGCAAGGAAACAGGTTTTTCTTACTACACCAACACCACTACCAAGTAGTCCTACTTGTCAGATAGGATTGACTCACATGCACCATCTCAGGATCATGTCAGAGCGTGTGTCATATATGACCCGTGGAAGAGAAACGGGAGAATTGATGCAAACATGGAGAGGGATGCAATGAACGCTGCCAGTTACTGGAGACCGGTACTTGAGCATATAGTCAACGTTACAATCACTCTGGCCACTTGCAGCTTGGCCTTTAGAGGACATACAGGAGGGAGATCCTTGGACTGCCCAACAGTGTTATGATGCCCTTGCCGCCCTTCGACACCATTATGTAGATGTCATGAAAGCTGTTACTAGAATCGCCCTCGTCAGCGAAAAGAAGGAGGAATGGGAGGAAGCTACAGCCCTAAAAAAAAGTAATGGAACAATTCTGCTTTATTTTTCTGGTTGTACAACAAACACAAAATACTGGAAATGTCAATGTCAAAGATGTTATAGGCAAAAGATGTAGACATCCAAAAAGCAGTCGGTCTCCTCCAAAACACAATCCAGACCCTGTCTACATACCGACATGACTCTGACCAGGTCAAGAGCACCGCTCAAAATCTGCAGGGATGGGGAGCGCAGAGCCAATTCATGGAAATTTGCAAAAGAAGAATGAAACGCCACCTCGATGAACTTTGTGAAGATGACAGGCTTAGTGATGGCGAGAGCCATTTCAGAATGAATGTCTTCTACGCCAGCCTGGACATCATTACCACCTAGCTTTCACAGAGGTTCACCTCTATGCCTGAAACTAACAAAACTGTTCCAGGCACACTGAACAGTTGCGCAGGACGATGCACAGTGCCTCGTGGACCACCACGGCAGGGATTTATCCCCGAGTTTCCCCCGAACCAACTCCTTTGCGTTCAGAGCCTGCTTTAAATCTGAAATAGCAACACAGCCAACTGTGAAGGATCTGGCCAAGATGCTGATTGTGGACCACAGCTCAATGGCAGCAACATTTAGTGATGTTGACACAGCGCTGCTGTTATACCTCACTACACCGGTCACTGTCCAGACCGCAGAGCGCTAATTCCTCAGGCTCAAGTTTATAAGAGTCTTATTTAAGGAGCAGCGTGGGACAAGAAAGACTCAGCGGATCGGCTATACTCTCAACGGAGAAACAGCAGAGCCAGGAATTTGGACTAGAGCAGTGATGTTCATGGCTTTGCTGAGCGCAAGGGCCCGTAGGATGGAGTGGGATCAGGGATTTTTAATCAATTAAGTAATTGTTACCTCTCAGATGTTGGAAAATGCACACCTACTGTAGTCTGTGTCTGTGATAAGATGTTGGCCGCTGTGCCGTTGATGATGAATGATGAATTCTATAAATGCGAGTGACTGTGTGATCAGGTGCCATCATCCATTCATTCCTACTGTGTAGGAGGCCTATAATGACTTGCTGTGCCTTTCTTCATGGCTATTTGTTCTATGCTTATCGATATACCGCGTAAGCTACCTTTGTGTTGATTTGTTAGTGTGGGCTGGCTAAAGCTTTTCAGATGTTTGATAGTTGGAGACATCAGGCTGTTGTGGTTTGATACATTAGCGTTGATACGTTTGGCGCTTCGCCCTTTGCCTGTGGTGCTAAAAGAAAGAACTGCACCAGGGCCGATCACAATCATGTTACGTTGCTGTCTACCAGCCCAGCAGCTGTTTAATATGATGATATAACTGCAGCCATTATTCAGACATTAGACTGTTGAAATCAGAGCTCTCACACGATCGCAATATGAAAGCTAATGGTGTATGCATCTGCTATTGAGAGGTGTGTGTGTTAATGTGTGTTAATGTGTGTGTGTGTGTGTGTGTGTATGCATGCGTGTGTGTTCGTGTGTGCCTACGCATATGTGTATGTGTGTGTGCTTTCATTCATCCAGTGGTATGAATATGGAAGGTAAGTGAGCGGCAGCCTCCTCTGATTTTCTGCTCCGTTTGACCTTTAATAGCTCTGAAATAATGGGAGACAGTTCCACTATAAGATATAATATAAAGAAGTACCACTACATGAAATAATTTGAGACACTACCACATAGGAAATTATATGAGACAGTACTGATACATGAAATATCATGAGACACAACCACGTAGGAAATTATATGAGACAGTACCGATATATGAAATAACATGAGACACAACCACGTAGGAAATTATGAGACAGTACCGATATATGAAATATTATATAACGGGTAGCTCAAATCAAGCAATCTGATTGGTTCATAGCTGTGGTATATTAACCATATACCACGGCTATGACGTCTAATTCCTTTGCACAATTCAGCATCACTCCCCATCTGAAAATATGCTTGCCAGCTAGTAAGGGTAGCGTTAACATCAAGTGCCTGCCAGACCTCCGTGGTAGCCCACCTGGCGGAGTGGATTGAGAAGTGCATATCTCGGCTGTTAAACGTCAACAAAAAGCCCCGCTAGCGACCAACCATGCTGCCCCTAACACGCGACTTAAAACCCACTCCTGTATTGACTAATCTAGCTAACCCAAACGAGTGATATCTGCTGCGTGTGTGCCGGAGATTTGGCGTGACATGTAAGTGTAAAACATTGGCAGCATTAAGGCAGATAAGCAATAACATTAGCTAAATGCTTGCAGGAGGGATCGTCTAGAACAGAATACAAAATACCTGAGGGATTTATGAATGGTTGGAATAATAACAGATGTGATGAGACACTACCATATAGGAAATGATATGAGACAGTTCAGATATATGAAATAATATGATGTACTAATGTATGAAGACAGTGCTGATGTATAAAATAGTCAAATACAATACATCATCACTAAATGAAATATAAGACAATACATTTTGCAGTAAATTTTTTTGGGGCATTTGGCAGCTGTGCTTTCCCCGCTCTGCTGAAAGTTGATGAGTAGTCAACTTTTCAGAGTGAGCATAGCGGCGGCCACTGGAAGGTTCACCACTGTGGCCAGGCTCCGCCCCTCCGCGTCCCCCTTTCTGCTGTCCCCCGTAGGCAATGAATTGAATCTCCCTGCTTTGCTGCTAGCCAGAGTTGGCTGTGTGAAGTGCAGAGAGAGAGAGAGAGAGAGAGAGCTGAGAAAGAATGGATTCTTGACTCAAATTGGGTTTGAAGAGGTGAGACTCCACCTACCACACGCTGCCATAATTCTCCCTCCGTGTTGCAGAGTGACTCTGCAAAGCAGGAAGTATCAACGCCTTCCCCTTCCTTCACAGACAAGACAGTACAACTAGTATAGGAAATGTGATAGTACCACTGCATAGAACAATTTGACAGCCACAGTAGGAAATGTAAGAAAAGATCAGTATAGGAAATAACGGGAGAGAGTACTACTAGGAGAGAAGACAGTGGCAATCATGCGATTGTAATGCGATTAAGACAATAATGCATACATACTCTGATTATGTTAACGCGAGTACTCCGATCATAGTCGCATTATAGAGACATGTATACATCTTAGTCGCATTTCTCCAACTGTGGTCATGGTGCCTGGGACTTGGAACAGTTAACGCTCCAAACGTTTAAGAATAGAAATTTGAATTATTATTAACAAGCATTTGCCAGCTGTTTCTGTTTTGTTTTAGAACAAGTTATTCACAATCAAATGAGGCCAGTTGGCCTGGATCAATAAAGTTTGACACGGGCAAGATCCTCAATAATGTGGTAAGGTTAATTCTTACAAGGATTTGTACCATCTAGCCCACCGCTCGTAGGGCGTAAAAGGCCATCGTTTGATCAGATCTCTATAACCAATCCAAAGGCGGCAGGACAGGGACTTGCATTGCGTCATACAGAAAATCATTTTTGGGATGTGGTGTGTGCCTCCTCTAAGTCTGTGTGCAAATACTCGTGCCTTGTGTAGGTATAATAAGGAATGACACGCATTCACGTACCATCATTCTGCATAACGAGTCGGGCCTACTGTGAGAATATAATGTGAAGGCAATCGGCTGCTTTGCACACTGCTGTTCCCCTTATACATAACTTTCTTTCCACTCTGCATGCTGAAATCCTGGACCACCCGTTCCCACCAATCAGTGCTGCGTATCCTCATCCAAAAAGGGCGAGCTGCACGGGGTGGTTACATTTCTTGGCTTGCTACAGAGAAAGCCATCGCTGCAGTCTGGATCCATATTAATAGAATAATGTATATAACGGATATTCCCACATACATCAATGCTCCCGGGCTGTGGTAAACATGGAGTAGGAAATAATCAAACCATGGGGACCTGCATTAGGCATCTGTCTCATGACGAGCCACTGGCTATAGAAGCAACAGATTTGACCTGCCTTTGATTTGATGTTTTCTGAGCAGTTCATGTTTTCACTTTGTAGCAGACATAGGCTACTTTGTAGCAGACATAGTTTCTATTTATTCGGTTGCCTGCTTATTCAGGAGGCTGATGGCTGAATGTTGTGGGCAAATGTCATCAAGTAGCGTTAAGCCTTCACTCCCTGAAACTTTTTACATCTATCAGTTAGAGGCTGCTCAACTAATGAGTAACCTAGATATAGAATCATGAAACGATCTTAGAACTTTATATTAAAATGGCTTTTTCCTAGATAAAAGCAGGTATTTAATTATTTTAATTTAATTTAGTTAATAATCTCTAACCAAAACACACTTTCCCTCTTGATAATTGAAATAAAGTCACAACACATGTAAACGGGATTATTAAGGGAGTTGTGATTTTATAGAATCATGTAAACAGCTTAATCTGATTTTTGCCTTAATCGCAGTATGTTCGATAGTCGCATTATTGTGCGCATGAAAACATAGACATTGATGGGAGGCGATTTAAAGCAGCTTAGAACTATTTGAAGTCTATGACGTAGTTTTGGGGGGAAGAGCTTGAGTATTCAAATGACTTCCTCACACACCCTTCCCTGGATTCAAGTCTCCTTTAAGCTTTCATTCATTCATGTCCTCAGCCAATCACACTCATCTTACGTTTCTCCCACTATCCAATCATATTCCTCTTCCCAACATTTAAGCAGGGTTTTGACAGCTGTCAGTATCTCAGCTGTCATATCGCATCCCACCACCACCCCATTCTCCTCCCTAACATCATAGGGTGAACTATTCTTTTATAATTAGGGAAAAGGGGGGTGTCACCCTCAGGGTGCGCCAGCCAACATGGGCCTAAATGGCCTTGAGCCGATTCCACCCTGCTGCACAAGCCAAATTGGCCATCCTAATCATATCTCGTAAACCTATCATCATCTTCTCTTGCTATCAGTTGATAACCTAAAGCTCAAACTCGTGAAGCTGGGGGAACTGGCAGCTAAATGGTTTAAATCGTTTGTCATAGTGGGACTCGGCAGAGAGTTCCACTGTAAAGATGCTCATACTATTCTATTCTACTCAATGCTACTTTGAGAGCACCTACATGAATTACGTGCTTGTGTGTGTGTGTGTGTGTGTGTGTGTGTGTGTGTGTGTGTGTGTGTGTGCGTGCATTCATGCACGTGTGGATGCGTGCGCATACATGGTCAAAGCTATTGTGGATTCACGCTTGTTTGACTACAGAGGGATGTACTTCAGAGCTGCTTTAAGTCTTTGGGCACAAGTCCAAGTCTACAGTCATTTGTGTCAAGTCTCAGATCAAACTCAAGTCCTTTGTGGGAAGTCGAAAGTCAAGTACATATGGTCAAATCAAGCAAAATATATGTCATATTGGTCATATTCTGATATAGTTAAGTATTCTCTTTATGCTTGGGCAACATAAAACCTCTTGTCATGCCAAAAAGTGTAGTTAAATTATAGTTTAGTTGAATTAGCCTCAATTGTAATTTGCCAGTTGTTTGCTGTTGTGAGTCAGGATGAGTCTGAGCAGCCAAGACTCAGTCTCGAGTCAAGTCATATTTCGTAAACATGCAAATCTCAAGTCAAGTTGAGTCTTATAGCAGTAAAGTCCAAGTCAAGTCTCAGGTCTTCATTTTTGAGACTTGAGTCAGACTTCAGTCCAAGTCTCAAGTCTCAAGTCTCAAGTCTCATGTCCCCAGCTCTGATGTAATGTAATGAACAGCATCACCCGATGGACACTATTGAACCAGGTGCCATAAAGATGGCTGCCTCCTGGCTTGACATCAACCAGTTGTTCCCGACCTGTTTGGCAGCCCAGCGTGCACCCAGCGCTCCCGGAGGCTTTCAAACTGGCAAGAGAAGATTTTGAAACATGGATATTTTGCACCATAGGGCAGAGGGTATGATGATGTCAAACTGTGAGGCCTTCATTTTTATGCTCCTGGTCTTCTGATGTTTGAGAAGGCCTAATCCTTTTTTTCTTCTTTTTTTGCTATATGTGGGCAATATTGTCATACACTCACTTTACAAACATTACCAATATAAACAAACCTTTTACTGCCACAAAATAGAGCAAAGTTTATTAAACAAATTTTTACTTGTTTTCGAGTGTTCAATCAATCAACTGGAGAATATATGATCACTTATTGGGCTTTTAAGAAAAGACAAGACAAACTTTATTATCCCAGGGGGAAAACTGTGTTGGGCACTATTGCCAATGTTTAGTACAGTGCAGTACGAAAAAAATAAAATAAAACAGATGCAATGCAATATAGTGCAATACTACTGTGTGTCTACACAAGCTCACAGGACAAAAGGTCCAGAGGGAGACACTTGAGCCCTTGTAGCATGGTCTCTATAGGTTCATGTAGAGCAGTGCGGGGGAGAGGGGATTACACATGATATCTATCTCACTATAGGGCACGGAGAAAAAAAATGGAGCCGCTTATCAGACACCACTGCTACAACTTGGTAAACACTTATTCAACAATCTTATTTCAGAGGGCTAATGGGAAGTTTGACAATGATAAGGAAAAAATGGGCCACTCAGAAAATAAAAAAGAATAGGAATCACTCATTCTCATCTGTTTATTGAACTGCGTGGTGTTGTATTTCCCCTTCTCTACTGAACTGGTATTGATGTGCAGACAACAGTGATGAAACCTAATAAACACTGATTGAATTGGAGAAGGCTGTGGTGAAGTCATACATTGATAAGAGGAAAATGGGCCACTCTGAGAAAACAGAGAGAATATGGGCCAGTCATTCCCATGTGGACATGTCTGTTTGTGAATAAAGTTGCCTTGATGATCAAACAATAGATGTTGTGAAAATGTGACGGACACGTATTGAACAATATAATGAGAGAGGGAAAATATGGGCTGCAAATTCCTATGTGTGTGAATATATTTATTTGACAACAGTTTGTATTTTCTCTATTGCTCTGAACTAGCATTGATAATCAGGAAACAAAACTTGATGGACAGTCTTATTTTTAAGAATATTTTATACCATTCTTGGTTCATGACAACACACTGGGAGTAAAAATGAGAGACATGAATGAGCAAGCAAATGCAAATTCCTCAAGCCGTGCAGTTACCTGGTCTACTGTAAACAGGGGGTCATTATTCCTGCTCTTAATATGTGGACAGGCCATTCTTCATCGACACACTCCATCGCTTGAAACCTCTCCACAGACACACAGAGGGCCTTGGCCAGTAGTAGTGTTGGGTATGAGCAGGCATGCAGAGTGTACCTATCTCTCTCTGGCTATTTAGATTCACCAAGCAATCATCCCGGACAGTGGTAAAATAAAAGGTGGTTTTATTGTTTATTGCATTAGTTTATTGTATTGTTTGTTGCGTTTAGCTTATTGTGTTGGTCCATTGTGGGATTGTGAAGCCCATTGAGACATGTAATGTGATTTTGGGCTATACAAATACATTTGACTTGACTTTCTGCCTCAGTGGCTGCCACTCTTCCTGGGGTCCACACAGAATCAGACAAAAGAGAAAGAAGACGGACAACATGACAAGAGACGATCAGGGGCAGAATGTCACAGCTAGTGGACATAACATGACAACAAGACATACATAGACATGAAGTTAGTCTATAACAATACAGTTATTCATGAGGATGATTAATGGACAGAATGAATAGACCATAGGCCATGAAAGAAGAGACTAGGAGTGTGAACAGTCATATGGTCTTATTCTTGAGAGCATTCATTTCTTAACGCTATCGCTACTAGTGGTCTGTCTGATGTCTGGAAGCTGATTCCATTCAGAGAAAGCCTTGCATATTTTAAGTAGTTAGTCTTAGGCCTGGGCAGAGACAACTGTCCCATGCTCACTTGCCTGGTAACGACAATAATTGTTTGTGAGAATAGTATTATTTAGTTTCATTTCCTAAAAAAGACACAATTTCCCCATAATCCACTACTATGAATTTCAATCGGGAAGATTTATATCAGCCTAAAATAGGAGGATAAACTCTATTTCACAAATAAAGTGGCTGTTACACAGAGTATAGGTGTGTTTACCCTCCACTCTATCCTTGATCCTATGAAGGTGGAGTAAGACCACCCCCTCAACAGTTGGACATCATTGGACTCCCACTCTTCTTTACAACAGAGTATGCGGTGAAGTGGGCTGGTGGGTGGGCTTTCCATATTAGGGCCACCTTCATGGGACAGCTGAGCCAACAGCACGTCCACCACTGCACAATGTTAGATGTAAAGCAAACAGTGCGCTTTTTCAACCGATTCCTGTAATGTTACTGAACAATTATGTTCTTTTATGTAGTTTCCACAGAGCTGTCAAGTGTCTGTCACTCACAAAAGATTCAGCCAATTTTCATCAAATGTGAAACTAACAGTGAGGTTGTAAACACCAGACACTTTAAAAAAAAATTATTATGATTATTTATTGTGGCAGGTCTGCTGTGGCAATCAATTAATCAATCATTCAGTCAAGTTTGATGACAGCCAAACTCAGGTCTCTGGAGCCTATTGGAGCACATCTGTTGAACAGCCTTGAGGTTTCTGATCATGGAAACAAATGTGGGCTGCTACAGGATTATTTTTGTTTTTCTAATTAATGAAGTTAATGAAGTACAGAACTCAGTTCAGTTTGTTGCCATTTGCATACATTACAATTACTAGAACTACATAGGAAAATATTTCCAAGAACTCATGAATATATACTTACATCATGCAAGCGTCTTAATGCATGCATGGCATACTATGCAAGCTTTCAAGATAATACATTTGTAGACATGACTGTATACAAACGTACCATACAAGACATACAATCATACAACAGATAGGACATACACCAATAAGATACATATATGGCACCATGCTATGAAGTGCTGTGGAGTCAAACAGCTGGTTAGTCCATGGAGTGCCGAGTTCAAATGCACAGAATGTTTGAAAGTAAAAAGGCATTTTGATTGTGAGATTATTGGCACAATCATAGTTGTACACAATCTGAAATAATGGCTTATCTTATCAACAAATGATAACACAATTTAGACAGTTGATGTTATAAATTAATTCACTCA
This sequence comes from Parasudis fraserbrunneri, assembly GCA_900302295.1. Lineage (NCBI taxonomy): Eukaryota > Metazoa > Chordata > Actinopteri > Aulopiformes > Chlorophthalmidae > Parasudis > Parasudis fraserbrunneri. The sequence goes on along the minus strand of OMKL01155241.1, from coordinate 5,888 downwards.
TTTAACTTTGTATTCTATAGATTTTGGAAGCAACGTAATCCAAAAGCAACTGGAAGAAATCATTTTATATTATCTGGAGTTAGCTGGTTAGACTGGGTACAATTTTAGGCAGGTAACCCTTAAATCTTGGTTACATTTTCAAAGTATCCTTCCTAACCCTGCCAAACTGAAATTAATATGTGTGAATCCTTTGTTTTGCCTTGAATAGCCATAGAAGGAGTTTTGTGTGGATTAAATGTTTGACTGCCTCATTTGAATTCCCTCTGGAGCAAAGGTGCCGATTATATGTGACATTTTGACTTGGTAGCAGGACAACGCCTGGCTATTGAGGTAATGAGATTTATCCACCAAGACCTCTGAACAACAATGAAACAGCTGACATTTTCTCTCCATTTAGATGAATCGATTAGCGGCCAGAACAACACAGATGACCCCTAGGCTACGGGAGTTCAAGACCGCAGGAGAGTACCAGACTAATCTTCTCCCCCCTTCATGGAAAGAAACAATCTGTCTCTTTACTCAGTAATGAAAGCCTTTGTGAATGTGTAGACTCGGTTCATTGCTGCTGACGCACAGAGACCTTGGAACTCCAGTGTTGATATTTTTCATGTTTTCATTCGATCAATCATTTGATGTGCTGTCTGGGCTGAACTGTTTTTGTAAATTTTTTAAAAGTAAATTATTTTTAGAGAGACAAGTTTTTCCATCCCTAGTAGCATTTTGATAATGTAGCAGCTGGAAAACAACGATTGAACAATTCTTTCTTCTGTTCATTGCCCCTGCCGAACAGAGACCTTGGAACTCCAATGTTGATATCTACTGAGTTTAATTTAATGGAAAAGTTGCTGTCTGTGCTGAACTCACACAAAACCCAGTCAAAATTGATTGTGTGTCATTTTAAATATTCATGGGTATCAATCTGAAAATCAATGTTTTTTTTTCAATTGTTGAAAAGTAAACTTTCTATATATACAAGGTTTTCATCCAACAGTGGTATTTAGACACATGTGTGATTTACTGTATGTGAGCTTTGAGTGACTGCAGAAAACATGGCTTTAATCAAGGGCTAATCAAGGGCTCACTGAAAGTGAATTTACCAAACTCGAAGTTACATCAGGTCTGTGGCTTAATGCTGGTCAGCAACAATGATCCACAACTGTTTCTTGTAATACTGGATTACACCCTTTAGCTGAGCAAGAAAAGCAGGTTGTCTTCGGGCACTTTCACATGTAACTGTTTGATTCTGATTTTGGAGTGTTAGGTACCCTGATATGCCCTAAAACACACATTCTACACGCGCACAGAACATCGAGGAACATTAAGTGGTGTTTGTTTTTTTCTTGTTTTTCTTGTTTTGTGTGTTTTTTATTTTTATTTTGAGTATGTTTTTTCTCTGCATTTTCAGGAAAAACAACTTAAAATGGCGGCGCTGGCTCTTCTTCGGCTACCTCACTGGGTGAATACAGAGTAGCAACCAATCAGGAACATCCTAACATTGTGACCTATACCTTACACCCACCTCCGAAACCTTGTTTTCCCGAAAATTAAATCCTACTCACCTAACTTGCATAACGCTGTTTTGAAAACTATTGCATAACGCTGAATAATAAAAAACAACATATGCCTGTTTCAACTGTCAACACTCGTAGCTTCATGGTGAGTACTTTGTTATTTTTAATTGTTGCCACTAGTTAGGAAAAAGGGGCTTGTGAAGGTAAAGTGCAGTGTTTTTTTCCCCCACTGCGAGCTCGACTCCTGATCCATAAAGAGGCTGCAATGTAATTGGGTAAAACAGATCTCTGTGTTTGAAGTCGACATAAAAATTGTAAATCCTTCAAACCATTCTAAAGCAAAATCTGAAACAATTTCAGAAGATATCATAACAGCTAAACACATTTGTTTATTTGTTAAGGCACTCTTTGTTTCAGGAATGATCATGTTAATCCTCCACAAGCCTGTGGCTGATATTTTTCAGAACAGAGTCAATATTCATAATGTTTCTAAGAATATGAGTACTGATCCAGGATCAGAATTTTAAAGGATTTTCACAAAATACAGTATAGCAACAGAAGGGAATGTGAGGGACAAAATGGGACAGCACAGCTTGAGCTGAGGTTTGAGTATGTGTTGCACACAGTAGCACACTGAGCCACCGGGATGCCCCAAGCATCAACAATATTCTTAATGTTATTCCTCTGTTTTTCTGAGCCAATAGAAGTTCACTAATATCCCACAGCTATGTTGAAATGGGTGTTGAGTTGTCATAGGTAACTCTGGTGCAGACACAAATCCTTTAACATGCTGCCACTTGCAGAGACCTGGTATCTCACATCTTCTTCTTCTTCTTCTTCTTCTTCTTCCTCCCCGTGACATTCACCACCATCCAGCCACAATTTCCATTTTCATATCTCCTGCCCCATTAGTTGTATGGGCACAAACTTTGTTGTGAACATGCATGACCCCTACAGGAAAAAAAACCTGTTGATTTTGGTGACCCCCCGTGATCTCATGATTTCCTTCAGTGCCACCACCAGGCCAAACTTTCAGTTTTCAAATGAGCACATCTCCTAATGCGCTAATCATGCAGTCATTAAAATTGCTGTGAACATTCATGACCCTTAGATGAACAATACTCTCAACATTTGTTTAAAGTAATGGGAAGACATTTTGCCATGCAAATTCATAACTCCCAGTGGAACAAATCACCTCTATTGCCTCCATCAGGCCATACCTTCCATTTTCAAAAACAAACTCTTCTCAATTGCTAAAAAGTTTTCTTTCTTTTTTTTGTAGAAGCAAGATTTCGACACTGACATTTTACACTTTAGAAAGTTATCAGACGTGTTGAACAGCAGACTGTATTCACATTCAGTGTTGATGTGCTGTTTTCAGTTGACAAAGTAACTTGTCACAAACATGCAGGCAATCTTTAGAAAAGGTCACCAGCACACTCCTAATCAGTCATAGCTTCCAATGTGCTCTCAGTGGCATTGTTCTAGCAGGTTCTAATATAGAAGCTGAATCGACAGAATGGCTGTTCCCTTTCAAGCCTACATTCTTGAGCAGTTTGGATGGTACACTTTAAAATGGCCGTATGATGTCCCATAATGTTGTGATGTCAATCATGAGTGTGCGAGACTCAGAAAGCTGTTGCGTCTCATCCACTTTCCACACATGAATGGTAAATGGTAAATGGACTGCCTTTATGTAGCGCTTTTATCGAAACCATTGTGAACCATTGCCTATTCTGTGATACCATGGTGTACTGATGGAAATTATATGAATTGGAGCAGAACTTGCACATGTAATACTTCTTTTGCGGGTGCGTCGGAGAGGAGATTAATATCTTAGAAATGAAAAAATTCTTGCACACAGCTCTTGCGATGAAGACACGTATTTAAAAAACGCAAACGTTTCAATCCACACGGACCTTCATTAGAGTATAGATTCTTTGATGGAAATTACCATCATATTCTATAGGAGAGCTCATTTCTATCCATTTAAGTTCTGTGGGTTCTAAACTGAATCACATATGGCCTTTTTCCATCAAAAATGTAATTGCTCAAACATGATGCACATCAGCATGTTGCTGGGAAAAGGCTGATGAGGAAGCTTACAGTATAATCAGATGTGTCCTCATGTTCTGCTGAGGAAATGGTTGCAAACTGTACATCGGATCAAACATTTTAATGAGTTTTCATATGCCGGTTACACATGTAACTGTGAAGCTTTGATAGCACAAGGCCTATGAAACTCATTAGCATTTTTTGACACGATGTACGGTTTGCAACCATTTCCTCAGTAGAACATATGAAGACACATCTGATTATATATCATCATATGTGGTGGTTTTTGAAGGCTAAAACAGTTGCCCCATTGGATTGTAATGGAGCCTGGTGAGCGGAGTGAAATGATGGTCTGTACTAGTCATGCCAGACAATGTTTAAATAGGGCCTGGGTTAAAAAAATAAAATAAAAGTTAACCCGTTCTTTAAGTTGACTCAATGGCGAATTCACTCAAGAAAAAGGCATATAGAAAGTGACCCCAGCACTCATCTCTCACTCTGTTGGTCTCTCTCTCTGTTGGTCACTCACTCTGTTGGTCTGTTGGTCATTTTTTATTCTTCTCTCTCAATTATCCCATACATTAGAAATATTACAAGAACTGTCTTCTTCCACCTTTGCAATATTAAAAAAAAATGTGTCCTATGTCCAACACTGAAACCCTAGTACATGCTTTTGTCTCATCCAAACTTGACGTTACTGTAACGTATTGTTTTCAGGCCTACCAAATTCTAGTTTGGAAAGTCTTCCAACTCGTACAAAATGTAGCTGCCAGAATCCTTACTAAAACCAAAAAACTTGATCATATAACGCCCATTCTATCCTCCCTACATTGGCTTCCAATCCAGGCTAGATCTGACTTCAAAGTGCTGCTGCTCACATGTAAAATATTGCATGGTCTGGCACCGCTCTATTTATCAGACCTCATCACACGTTACTTGCCAGCACACGCCCTCCGTTCACAAAATGCTGGGTTCCTATCTATCCCGAGAGTTAAGAAGAAATCAGCGGGCAACAGAGCATTCTCTTATCGTGCCCCCTACCTGTAGAATAACCTCCCAGCCGTAGTCAGGGATGCAAGTTCTGTTGATATCTTTAAATCTAAGCTTAAGACCCACCTCTTCTCTCTCTCTCCTACGGTCTACCTTAGCCATGCCTTGTCTGGGAGCAACTCAACCTCCTAGCAAGGTTAAGCTTAGTTAGTTTAGTTTATGTTTAGTCAGGGTAGGAAGAGCTGATGGGAACATAGTTAGGTTGACTATCTTATGCACCTGACTAATTGTCTGTTCTTGTCTCTTCTGTGAGTTCAAGCTTCAAGTTTCAAGTTTCAAGTTTTATTTGTCACATGCAGTTACACCACAGTGAAATGCTTTTTTCCATGTTCTTCAAGAACGTGCTCAAGTTCGGATAATAAAAAAGGATAATATTAGGTCTGCTTGCATGGCCTAGTCGTGGCTACGCAGTCTGCCTGTCTGTCTTCCTGTCTGTCTGTCTGTCTGTCTGTGTGTATGTATATGTTCCAGACTGGCTCCCGAGGTGAAGGCGGTGCCCTGCTTCTGCCCCCGAGCCTGGCTGTCTTTGCTGAATGTATGCGGCGGTGTCCTGCTCTGCTTCTTGCCCCGGTCATCTCTGCTGTAGGTGCCGGGCCTGTGCCGGGCTGTCTCTGCTGCATGAATCCAGCTATTAGGAGCTGTCCTGCTCTGCCTCCTGCCCCGGCCATCTCTGCTCTAGGTGCCGGCTCTGTGCTTTGCCCTACTGTCCGGCGCTGTCTCCTGAGTTGTGCATTCATCCTGTTTCTTGGACCTCCTGGATGCTACCCCGTCAGACACTATTGACTCTAGCTCTAATGACACTGTGGTCAAAGTGGATCACTCTGGATGGCAATCATCTGATATTATTGGTGTCCTCCTTACTATATGGTCACTCTGGGTTATTACTCGTGTGACATCATTGATGCTATCTCCACTGACGCTGTTTTGCCCCATTGTTTTTGCTTACCCATTATACCTTTCTATGATTTTCCCTGTTTTGCTTATCATCACTATTACTCTTTTATTATACTCTAGATTATCATCACTATTACTACTACCTAATTTGTTGCACATTTGGCGTTCTGGTTGGGGGGATCTCCCATTGAATTGCCCATCTAAGGTTTCTTCCCTTTTTTCCCTATTAAGGTTTTCTTTCTTGTGGGAGTTTTTCCTTATCTTCCTTGGAAGTTTAGCCAGGGGGTGTTGTATCTGTGTGAGCCTGTGAAGCCCATTGAGACATGTATTGTGATTTTGGGCTATACAAATAAATTTGACTTGACTTGACTACCGACT
>OMKL01155239.1:11272-21572 GCA_900302295.1 Parasudis fraserbrunneri | reverse complement strand
TAGCATATAGTTTACATTGGTTTGTTAGTGGAACAGTTTTGTTTTATTTAATGTAACATAAAGACTTACACTACGCTGTTAACCCTGTCTCCGTGTGTCTGTGTTTGATGTGTTTATCTGTGTCTGTGGCTCGTGTTTATTGTGTCTGTGTCTGCGTGTCTGTAGGTGCTGCTCCTATGTGGGTCGCCGCGGAGGTGGTCCCCAGGCCATCTCCATTGGGAAGAACTGTGACAAGTTTGGTATCGTGGTGCACGAGTTAGGCCATGTGATTGGCTTCTGGCATGAACACACGCGACCCGATCGAGACGACCATGTCAGCATCATCAGGGACAACATTCAGCCAGGTAGGCAGGACTGGTAGTCTTGTGAACCTGGTAATCATAGAGTCATCAGACTCTTGTGGCAGGGGGCTGGCCTGGTGGTTAGAGAGACCGTCCTGTGATCGCAAAGTCACAGGTTCGATCCCACCCGACAGCTAATGTGTTCACCCCTGTTAAAGTGTCCTTGAGCAAGACACTGAAGACCTGCTCCAGGGGCACTGTAAATTGGCTGACCCTGTGCTCTGACGCCTCTGGTGAAATGCCTACATATACATCTCTCAGAGGGATTTGTGAAAAACACAACTCCCCCCAAGGGGATTGATAAAAGAAAATTCTGTCTTTATAACATTCTGTCTTTCTGACGGGGCGGAACTGTAACCTCTGACATACATACAGATGCACAGTGTGAGTCAGCCTCATATTTCAGACTTAAGTTTTTTTTTTTTTCTTCGTTTTTTTTCTGCTGTTTCCGCTCCCAGGGCAAGAGTATAACTTTTTGAAGATGGAGCCGGGGGAGGTGGACTCTCTGGGGGAAGTGTATGACTTTGACAGCATCATGCACTATGCCAGGAATACATTCTCCAGGTATGAGCCATCGCCAAGTTCCGCTGCACACACACACAAGACGAGACGTGAAAACCAGTCCTAGCCTAGGTCAGGGTGAGCTGTTTCACAGCCCACTTTGGAACTTCTTAACCCATCCTCTCTCCTTTTCCGTTTCCGCTTGGTGTTTTATGACTTCCATAGATTTGTAATGGGTCAGTTCTTCTGTATGTGTAGTTGATTTCATTGAGACACATGGATGGTTGGATTTTCCCAGTGCTAGAGAAGGAATGCATCAATTAAAAGTAGAATTCCCTCTGACTATGAAATCAGCACGAGGCTAAAACTCATAGCCCGGGGTCGTTGACTGGCGCTGGAATTTCTACGCATCTGGATAGTCTCCTCCTCACTGCATGAGATTAACTGCAGGAAAACAGTGGGTGATTTCGGGAGAAGTCTCATTGAAGGATCTATCGGGCGTGTCAGAAACAAGCCTTTATGTAAAAACAGCTGCTGGGAAGATGACTGTTTGGGAGTGTCTTTCTCTCCACCTCCGTACTCTTGTGCAACTTTATCTTGGCCCGGGATCCTTTCACTCTGTAAAAAGGTTTACATTTTAGGATGCTCCGAGAGACTATATGAGAGCACAGATGTGATGTGTCTGATCTTCAGACAGGCTTGTATTGCTTGTCCCTGTGGTGGGATTACCGAGTGCCAACAAAATAATACACTCGGGTATCTTGAAGTAACATGCCATGACTTTTGATGCATCCGGTTTCATTTAGCTCTGGGGGCCCAGAGAGCAGGATCACATGTCTGTCCATTTCAGCTCTGGCTAAGTCGCTGTTTTCTAAGTTTTGCCTGTAATTAAAGTCCAACCTAAGTTTGGTATATCAGTGTGCCTTCTGCAGTATGTTCACTATGTCTATGACCATAGGGCCACCCACCATAATGAATGTTTTCAAGCTGGAGTCTCATTACCAAGGTTTATAATCTATAATCTGTTAAACAACGTCTTCTCAATTACTGGACTGATCAAATTGATTTAATGATTATCCACTGAAACTCAGTCAACAGGGCAATCTTGAAGTCTTTGTAGGTGCACTGATTGTTTTGGAGGCCATGGTTGAAGTGTTTATCTGTGATGAGTTAGCTCCTTTCCACAGCCGGTTCCAATTAAGGCACTTTTAGCCTAGCAGCAGCAGCGGCAGTAGTAGTAAAGCAGCCCATCGATCCCGGGGTTGAGCTAGCCCAGCGTCAGTGGTCCTGCTGCAGCACACCTCTTTCATAGGTCTGTGAAGCTCCTTGTAAATGTCCTCCCCTCATACCGTGAACTGCCTCATTATACTCCAAAAGGTCCTTTGAAGAGGCTTTGATCGTTCGCAACTTGATCTAACATCCCGGGCTTCTGCAGACACTTCTATGGCTTTATTTCGGAGGTGTCTGCCGCAAAACAGGGCTTCATAGCTCCCAGGTGTTATAAAATATGCTGTGCCACAAAAGGGCCACTCCACTGCTTGCACGATTTATATCGGCTCCTAATGAGCTCCATCAAGGGTTAAGGAATGGAGAAATGGAAACTTTGTATTTTGCCTTGCATTGGACTGAAAAGTTGCCTCTGCCAAATTTCTAATCCTATGAGTCTAGGGTCAACAAACAAACCTGAAACAGATTGAAATGGTTTTGGGCAATTTGACTAAGACTTTTTTTTCTTTTTTTCTTTACACCTGTACATATACATACCTACATGCATTATATACATATACCCACATACATACATAGTACACTTTAGTATGACAACCAAAAATAACAATAAGGGTCACAGTAGTAATGATCCAATAGCATTTTCCCCATTCAGACAGACACACTGACACACGGATACATACAGACACACACACACACACACACACACACACACACACACACACACGGGTGTTTTACTATAGTTGTGAGGACATTGCATTGACTTGCATTCATTCCATAGCCCCTTACCCTAACCTTGCATGCTATATGCCTAACCTTAACCCTAACCCTAACCTAACTGTAACCCTTATCCTAACCTTAACCCTGATAATCAGGATTTTCTGTTGTGAGGACCGGCCAAAATGTCCTCACAACCCTAAATGTCCTCACATTAAAGGCCTCCACAGGCAGCTGTACACACACACACACACACACACACACACACACACGCAGGCACAACAGACACCACACATACATACAAACACACAGATGGATACAAATGAAACAAAGGTAAGAAAATTAACCTCTTGTCAAAAATAACAATAACAATAATAATAATAATATTAATGATAATAAAATGTGTACAAATAAATAAATTAAGCTGAAGACTGAGAAAAGAGTTCACTATCCATGGCGCAATGTAATGGAGCACTGACTTTTTATCAATTTGCGTATATCTTGCATTTCGTCCTAAGATGATAATAGTATTAAAGTTATATTTTGCTACATTGTGGAACATAGATTCGCATTTAGATCTGTATTCGCCATTAATTAGATTCCAGCCTTCCCCCACACAAATCCCTTCCCTTAGACATGACTTAGACTTTGTACAGTAGATAAACTCTAGAAAAACAAGCAGAGTGAACTGGATTGCAGAAGAGCAAAGACCAATCATCTTTCAGAGCCTAAATTCAACCTGCACGTTAAATATGTTTACAGTTCCTTGTCATGGTACCGATTATTTTAACGTGCGGGTTGAATTTAGGCTCTGAAAGATGATTGCTTGTCAAATGTCAATTTTTCTCATTAGATGAACATGTCTTACTTGGCAATGATGGAGTCATTGGAATTCTCTACAATACCTCCCGGACACATGTTCCATTCAAACACTTTTGCATTCTTACGTTCTTATTTCATCATTCACACGACTGAGAACTTTCCTCCTGGCCTTTAACGAAACAGAACTGTGTGTGTGTCATAGTGTTAATGATACCCCAGTGTGCCAAGGTGGCCCTGTGCGCCAGCTGACCTCATTTCAATCCCCACCCATCGGTTTGATGATGCAGGACGTTTTTTTCCCCCCCAAGTCTTTCTCTCAGTCAAGGAAAGACAGTTGTGTCACAGTGTCAGATTTTAGTCTTGGACCAGCCACAGGCCTTATGACACACTAGTCAACCTGGGCTGTACCAGTCTCCTCTCATTTCTTCCTATGAGTTCATCTGAAGTGTCTCATACCAGCTGGATTGTGGCAAAGCCAAAATAGAAGTCCTAGAAAGAGTTGACTTGGGTTGAGTCATCATTGTCATTACATAAAGTATTACCACAGACAGTGGCATAGTGGCTTCATGACAACTTGTTTTGGCATTTAAAATTATTTGGTGTTACATGTCAATGGGAAAAGACATTTTGACATAGGATTTCATATGAAGGTTATGGTTACCCTCCAGCTGCCATCAAGGTATTATGGCTTAATTTATAAGAAATATGCAATTTGACCCTTGCTTCTGTTGCCTGATGCCTGAGATAGATAGAATGAGTCAACCCTCTGGACAGCTGCACGGGCAGTTGCTCCAACTTTTGAGACATTCAGGAATGTTTTTTTGACAGCCCCTCAGTATACGAGTGTGAGTGTAATGTGAGCCTGGGCACACGCGAGCGAGAGCAGAGCAGAGCAGGAGAAGACTGAGGCCAGAGCGTGATCATTACGACCCCACTCTGATATTAGAACCAGCTGTTTGCTGCTCTCCTTTTGTTCTTACTTTTCAGCCCCCTTTTTTTCCCCACCAGAAGAGAGTACTCTTCCATGCCCTGCATTGCTCTCTCACTTTCTGGACCTCTTCCCAAATCAACTGCCATGTGTTTGTGGCCACCAGATTTCTGGGAAGCTGAGTGAGAATCATTGTCTAAAATGCAGCTGAGGATAGGTGTAAGCTCCCTACAATACAGAAACGCCCCCTTTTTTATATTCAAACTGTATGTCAAGAATACGGGCCACACAGGATGGCACTATGTCTTCTCAAAGGTTATTTGGTAACACTTTGTTTTTGTCCATTGTAGACTCTACATCTTATCAATAGTATCTCAGTTGCCTGGATAGTATCAAAACACATTCATTGTATCATCAGGAAATGTCCACATGGTAGTTTCAACAGACTTTCAGCAATTTATTTTGATTAGGTAGCGGGAATGGTTACGGTCAAAGTAAGAGATCGTTTTATAAACAACTATGAGGTGAAAATGATGATGAGTCATAACTTTGCTGCGTGGCCAGTGCCACGCCAGCAAGTGATGGCCCACTGTTGACAGTCAACTGATGACTATTGACAAGTTACTGACACATGATTGATACGATGTAGAGAGTCTACAATGGACTATCAAAATAAAGTGCTACCGCTTATTTTTATTTTGTGTCAGCTTTATCAGATAGTACAGTATAGAGCAGGGTCGCCCAAAGTAGGGCTGAAGTTGCCCCTCCACCCACAACTTAAGAACAAATGCATTGACATAAGTTGTTAATGAAATATGATTTAATTGATACGTTTTAAAATCATCAATGCCCAAGTACATTCTGTGGCCCACAGCACAGCCGATGACCCATGTCACATTTTGGCCCTCCACGTCAATACGTTTGTTACCCGTAGAATAACAGGACGGATAGATGCGATACAGTATAGGTCAAGGACCAGACTCAAACTCACAATGTCATGAATATGTATTAAGTGCTGTAGCCCTCTGTGCTGTGAAATACCCTGCCCGGATAGTTGATCCACATCGCTCTGTTCTCTTTCCACCTCAGAGTCTCTCACTGTCCTACCTCTTGGCACCCAGCTTTTACTCTGTCATTAATAAGACTGGTTACATATGAGAAAGTAGTGGCTGCCACTGACGTCCAGTGTTTTTGAACCGTATTAGGAGACAATGGGCTCCTGTTAGCTTTTCACAAGTCATTCCAATGGTTTGATCTGCTTAGGTCTTGAACGCTGATTGGCTGCTATACCTGTACCAATGTCTTCTTTTGATGCCCCATTGTTTGCCTGTGTGTTTACTCAGTGTTTTTACTGTAAATCACCGTGGGAAGCCGGGGTCTTTGCCGAGGTTGTTGTTGTGAAGATTTCATGGCTTGTCCTCATGTTTTGAAGTGTCTCTTGGGGACAGGCAAGGCTGATCCCCATGCTTTTTGTCTGGGGTGTGTTACCCGACCCACGGCTTTACCCGCCCCCCTGCTCTAGAGGCATTTTTCAGGCCTGGTGCATGGACCAGTGCCAATTCAAATAAAGACCTGCCAGTGTGCCCTTTGTCTGCTCTGACACCGGCTGGAGTGGCGTTGTTCACCGGCAGCCAGCATACGAGCTCCTGGAAGCACACATACATACAGACAGGCAGGCAGGCAGGCAGAGTCTAAACTGTTAGCTTAGGCTGCTCTGTTTGCACATGCCTGGCGTTGATAGGCATGTCACCATGGGAACGGCCAGGGAGCTGGGCCATTGCTCGCCAATGCCTAGAGAAAAAAGGAGATGATAAACTAGCAAAGTGTCAAGTGAGACAGTAGTGTGAAAAGGTTCTTTCTGCCTCGACTGTTCTGTACTGCCTTTTAAGCTAAATGCAGGTCTCACTGGAGCCATATCTGTGCTTCCTTTTGATCATAGTTGTTATTTTGGGTTTTGAATTCTAATAATGAATGTTGCTGTTGTTCACATCTCTAGTCAAAGCTTCTGTAATCTATTTTGGTTTCCTCACAGTGTTTCTAGAGAAGGGCTTAGGTTCTTAGTTTCCCTCCATTTGCGGGACACGTGTGTGGAAGTGTGATGTCAGTATTAAGCTCAGAAACACCCTGTGTGACCCCAGGTCTTTGTGGTAAATTAACATTCATGCAGTTTTAAGAGGTGGACAACTACTGCCTTTTGGTCAACTGCGATATAGTGAGAGCAGGTGGGTTGATGACACTGATGTTGATGATAAAGCTCAACCACAGGAGTGTGGGGTCACTTGTTGTCGATGCTGAAGTCACCAATGACAACGAATGACTAAATAAAACATCTTACTGGGCCATTTTGGTGGTTATGATGATGGACAGAGATACCATCATTGTAACCACCAGAATGGCCCAGTAAGATTCTGGTGTCTGTGCGCTGTATTAACAAATATGTTTTAAATCGAAAAGAACAAACAACTAACAGATGTTGCTCAATTGCTATGGCATGATGCTCTCATGACACTCACAATATAGATTTTATGTTATGGGTTCTATTATAGACATCATGCCAACGAAGGCTCTTCTCAGCACTTGCATATTTCCTCTAGCGAAATGGCCAACTCTTTATTCTCCTCTAAAAGTAAGAGTGCTGATCCAAAGTAAATGTGAGAGTGTGTTCTCCGGGCCCCACTGCTGTGACCAGAGGTAGCACTCCTTGGCTCAGGCTTCACTGGCAGCCGGCCAGGCTGAAACAAGCTGAGCTGTGGCTTGATCACAACTGTCAGTGTCCACTCTTCCTCACTTGATAATGCCAACGTTACTGAAGGCAATTACTGGCTGGCACTAATGGGTATTCACCTCATCCTTGAATGAGTGAGCATGCATGCCATGCTGAGAGTGTGTGAGTTTGTGTGGAAGATTGTCTCTTACGAAAAAGTATCATGGTATTTCAAAAGAAGTATCATGGTATTTCCAGCATTTCTTTTTGACTACGATGACAGTAGTGACCAAAAATGATGGAAATACCATCATAGAACCATCAGTATCATGGTTTAAATTGGATTATACCATGGTATTATTTCAGTACAAAAGTGGTACCATGGTGATACAATCGCCGGTGCGATGGTAAAACTGAAATTGACATCATATGACCATGATACTTTTTCGTAAGGGGTATGTATGCCATCTTGATTTTATTTATGTTATGTTAACAGCGGTCTCTCCTACTGAATTGCAGAGGGATCTTCCTGGACACCATCCTGCCACGCTATGATGTTAACGGAGTGCGACCCCCCATTGGCCAGAGAACCCGACTAAGCAAAGGGGACATCGCGCAGGCACGCAAACTCTACAAGTGCTCCAGTAAGACCAGAAAATGGCAGATTCTGCTTGACCTTCTATTTTTGACATATCGTTGAATAGAAAGAACTGTAAGAAGCTAGCCTTGCCTTTCCCAGATGTAGTTTACATTGTATAGAAATAGGCAAGCATCTACCATTGATGTGGTGTGGCTCCTTGGCTACGGTTTCCGTGACTCCCAAGCCAGGAGAAGGGAGTGTAAACACTGCCGGAGGACAGGAAGTTTGTCATCACTCTTTCCCAGATGGATGCAAAAGAACAGCTGGTCCCAAGAAGACAATGCCTAGAATAGTCTTTTGGGAATCTACACTCACTGTTGTCGTGTCTGTAGATAGTGACATTTACAACGTAAACTGTGCAGTTACGGGAAATATACAACCTTGGAGTTTTTCCCTAGTTCCTCACTTTGTTTATGCTTACAAAGACATAAGAGGGGATTTAAGGCTGTGGGCGTAAAACAAGCTTTCGAAATAAAGAGAATTTATTGCATTAACAGACATAGGTTTGGAATAGCCATCTGTTGAACAGATCTCATTTCGCCAAGTTAATTGTAGGTCAGACCGGGATAGCAGGACTGTCAGCACCACATTAAAGGTCAATGAGTAAACCTAGTGCTGATGACCAGCGCTTGACTGGCCAGTGTGGTTTGTCCATATTAAGTGGAAGTCTTAACCGTAAATGGTTCTTATTGATGGGGGCTGTATGAGTTTATGTCTGTATGAGTGTACTCCTTCCCCTGTGACCGTCTCCCTCACTTGAAGGAGAGGCAGGGTGGATGATGTGGCGCGCAGTGTGGGGGGATGATGTAGTGAGTCTCTCTCCGTGTTCCTGGGGAAAAAAAGACTCCTTAAAGAGCCACGGATCTCCCATTCACATAGCATTCCTGGGAACATCTGTCATCCTCCTCAGTGCCAGTTTGTGTGTTAATGGTTTAGCATCAGCAGACCTATCTGCCAAACATTATTAGACCTAGCTAGCAACTCACGCCTCAATGTTTTTATATGCTTACACACTGACCTCAAGGGAAGCTATGAACCGTAAACAGTTGGAGGAGGTGTTTTTCTAACCCCCGCCTTAGCAGAGCAGGGGCGAAGGAAGCGCAGAGGTAATAATCTGAGCTAGTTCCCAAGATAGACAACCCAGGATACCATTTCTGTGCTCTATAATTTTTTTTCTTCTCTCCGCCTTAATAAAGTAAATCTCTCTTTTCCCAGTGGGTATGAACCTGCCTAAGCGTACTCGATGATCCTCCGCCTCGAGGCCATGTGCACTAGTTGAAATGAGCCCCCCCGCAGCACAGTTAGTTTTGTCAGTCGACCTAAGGGAGGTTTAAACCAGCAGGATGTACATAATACATCGCGCCTCCCAGAGGGCTGCGTTATTTATAGTAGGCCAGGTTTATTTTCAGAGGATGCTCAGAGATAGTGTGCCTTTGCTCTCTATTCCTTTGTGTGATCATCATCTGGAGTGGGAGGTTGAATGTTATCGGCAGATGGGCCCACAAACATAAAAGAGCTGCCCTTTCCCTCACATCCTAGTGTTTTAATTCCGGCATCAAGCATCTGTCTTTGCAGCAACGTCTCAAGGGATTTACCTCAGCACCGTTTGCCCGAGCAGCTGGAACCAATGGCTGAGGTGTTATCTGACAGAAACCAATTGGCAGTTCCTCACGTTCGTGGCTCAAGGCTTGTTTGCTAGGGATGCATGATACCACATTTTCGATTCCGAGTGCTATGCTTTTGAGTATTGGTCGATGGAGAATAGCGATCTGATCCATTACTTTTTACTGAAAAATATAAACTCAGACCATTCGTTTGGGGTCTAGATAAAAACCATGGAGGTGAAATCTATTTTTCTACATGAGAGAAACCTAAAATCCTGTGTATAAATAATGCAGAAAATCAAGTTGATTTCGGACATGTTACACAAGGCTCTTGGTATAAAATGTTTGCATTGTGGAAATTCTGCAATACAGATATCTTGTTTCATCGTGATATCAGCCCGATAGCCAATGCCAGTATGTATATTGGTGCATCTTTAGCTCATGTAGGTGTTTGTGTGTGTTTCTCTGTGGATAGGATGTGGGGACAGTCTGCAGGACAGCAGTGGTAACTTCTCCTCCCCTGGCTTCCCCAATGGATACTCGGCCTACATGCACTGCATCTGGAGAATATCGGTCACGCCGGGGGAAAAGGTAGGATGGATGAGTTCATGGAAAATGCCTGAGCGCGCACGCACGCACGCACACACACACACACACACACACACACACACACACACACACACACACACACACACACACACACACAAATGAAGATAAGCAACGGAGATACACGCACGGCAAGAAGGGAAATATTAGGGATGGAAACTTGTGTGCACACAAACTCACATTCAGATACACGCACGCTCATAAATACACAGA
>OMKL01155239.1:0-10593 GCA_900302295.1 Parasudis fraserbrunneri | reverse complement strand
CGGCTGTGGATCGAGTTCCGCAGCAGCAGTAACTGGGTGGGGAAGGGTTTCTCTGCCGTGTATGAAGGTGAGTAGTACGCAATCCCCAATCCCCTGCACCCCCCCCCAACCACACCACACCACACCACACTGCTCAGCTGACTGACGGAAAGCACAGCCAGTCACACAGCCAACAATGTGCCTGAAAGCTGCTCAGAGATTCAGTCAAATCCTTAGGCCACAAGTTTGGCTCCCCCACTGCATATGTGTCAGCCACTTTACACTGCATTAATCACATTTTGGCCAGAGTTCATATTCAGCTCCATTGAATCCAGACTACAGCGCAGAGGGGTGGTGTGTGCGTGTGTGTGCTTGCGTGTGTGTGTGTGTGTTTGAGAGAGAGCTGATGTTGGAAGCATTTCCGCTAATCCACGTTGCGCAAGTCATAATATTGAGCACATGTGCTGATGATGTTACTGTCCAGTGTGTGTGAGCTTTTTTTTTTGTCACATGTAGCAATCTGTGGTGGGGATGTAAAGAAGGACAATGGGCAGATCCAGTCTCCCAACTACCCAGACGACTATAGACCCAACAAAGTCTGCATATGGAAGATATCTGTGGCGCAGGGATACCATGTCGGCCTCACTTTCCAATCTTTTGAGGTAAAACAACAGTTTTATTTCAGCCCTTTGCAAATCACAACATTGATTAATGATTAATTCATGAATGAATTATACGGTTGGTTTTGCTGTGTGAAGCTCTGACCCGGGTCCCTCTGCCCCCTCAGATTGAGAGACATGACAGCTGTGCCTATGATTACCTGGAAGTGCGCGATGGCAACTCTGAGAACAGCCCACTGCTGGGCCGCTTCTGTGGCTACGACAAGCCGGATGACATCAAGACCAGTTCTAACCAGTTGTGGATGAAATTTGTATCGGATGGTTCTGTCAACAAGGCCGGCTTCGCTGCCAACTTCTTCAAAGGTCAGAACTTATAGGGGAACAAGCACGTAATTCATGAGCGATCTAGCTACAGGAAATCCCCCATTATTACCTGCTGCCTCGATATGTGCTTCAACCTGAGCACCGTAGCCATTATCTTTATGCAGTTATCTAGTGGCAAAGTTGTAGACCAAGGGTAGCTGGAAATGTGCATGATGTCTACCCAGAAGACAACACTCCTACTTTGAGATTCAGTGGTGGTTGGAACGCTGAACTTTACGCATTACTGCCACTTATTGGAAAGAGTGATGGGGATCAGTAACCTCATTACAGAATAAATCTGGAGTCTCCAGGTGGCAGTATGTACATGAGAAAAGCCAATTTCCCCTAAACGTGTTGTCGAAGAAGATCGTCTGACTCTTAATGGCATTGTGCGGTGGGGAACAGGATACTACATTAAGTTCACGCTCTATCCATCTCTATGGGGCTGTTACATACCCTACGCTAGCCCAAACATGTAACAACCCAAAGGGCTATGCGAGGGACGTTTCTCATGTCCTTGTGTGGCAAAATGAGCAGTCCAGAATTTGTAAGGTGACGCAAGCCCCTGTTGCAATGTCACAGCGTTTCAGATGGGGGCGCCAAAGGCAAGTACTGTTTATGAAGCATTTTTCCAAAATTCGATTGGGTGTGACGTGACAAAGAGCTTTAAAGTATAGGACAACAGGGCAATCAGCGGTAAAAATGAATGGGTGGCAATGTCCTCACTGAAAACTACACCATGTCATTCACATCATCATATGTGCGCACCTATAATTGTCTGTGGAATAGCAATTGACTGCTTAAATATCAGGAATGTAAAATATTTTCTCATTTTGATGTAAAAACTAGCCAATTCGCTAGCCTAGCTTACCCTTGTTGTCTGTACATCATCAAAAAAGGGGAAATACGTCATCAATATGCACCTAAAATATAAAAAAAACCAATTTAAAAAAAGATCCCTAAATATTGCAGAGTTGTTCCTCAATCAAATAAGCTTCCTGTACTTTTACTAGTATAAGCAATTTTACGTCCCACGCCATTCATTTCAGACCTCTCAGGTCTACATGTTTTTCCAGAGCTGATGACGGAAGTAGCCAGAGGGACCAACGTCTCGATTCCTTTTTTTGTCAGGCAGTGATATGGTTTGGGCTAGCTACTTCCTGAATTAAGCATGTCAAGTCATTGGTCCCTAGATGTCACACAGCAAGTTTCATGAGAATTGGGCAAACAGCCGAGGATAAATGGGGGCAAAAGTGATGTTCAAAAAATTCAATATGGCAGTCATAGGGGGTCAGCGTGGTGACGTTGTAGAATAAGGACAGGTGGATATATGTACGAAGTCAAGTATCAATCAGACTTGCGGTGTACAAGTTATGGCTTTTCAAAGGTTTACAATTTGACCTATGATTATAGTGCCACCATCTGGCCGATTGGTGCAAACATTTTTGTAATGCATTGGCTCACCAATATTTATCATTGTGGCAAATGTCATGTCTCCATCATGTACTATGTTGTGGCAAAAAACTTTTTTTAATTTTATTTTTAGGGACAGACCAACTTAAATTAGCTGCTTGGTCACAGCTAAAACCATCCAAATATCCCTTCTATCTGATGGGACATGTTCCAGTAATGAATCTCTCTCAGTATCATGGAATTATTGCGCCAGTGGAATTTTTTGTTATTTCAGATGTTTCCATCCCTCTTCTGCTATGTTACATCATTCTATCTATGTGACTCTCTGTGCAACTCTGGTGCTGTTTTGGATGGCCGCTCTCGTAGGCCATTGAGCCAGGAGGCCAGTTAAGGGGTCCTAACCAGGGCTCGAGCTTGGACCTCCCGTTGTCCTGGGGCTGATAAAAATAGGATCAGGGAGGATGTAAATTAATTTTGGGACGAATTTGGGACGAGAGTTGAAAAAAAAACCTGCTAACGTTACAATGAATGGCAATGAAAATTAAACTGACTGCACGTTTTGTGTAGCACACACAGTTCTTATTAACACCTCCTTGACAACATATACACACACAGACACACACACACACACACACACACACACACACACACGTTAGCTAAACCTGCAAAACCCTGTCAGAAGCCTGTCACCACCAGTATTGACTGTCAGAGCGATACACAATGCCAATGGCGTCCCGTGATGGGATACTGCAATTTTTTTATGTTAGATCAAGAAAACGCACAGTAGAGACAGACCCTGAACAGCCAGCCTTTGACCTCACGACAGCTGCAGCTGCAATGGGGAATTCAAACCAAGTCAGTGAGGTAGTTAAGCTTGCCAACATTAATGTTAACTTTACCAGTTAACGCTAGACTGTTTGATGTTAACAAAACGTTACTGTTGTTTGCTTGCTTGCTTGCTAGCTAACGAGTCAGCAGCCAACATTACCATGGTACAATGAGCTGATGATAACATTAACGTTATGTAACGTTATTCAAGTTATTCGAGTCAGAATTCCACTCTTGAAAATGAAGCATCCCTTCCACAGGCTATTACAGGCTCTGGTGATATGAACATGCAACTTGTTTAAGCCAGATAAGAGATAAATACAAATACTGCACAATATCTGCACTTGTTTTCAGGTGCCTATTACTACCACATAGAAGTGCTTCTTGTGCTATTCTTGACATTGCGCTGTTCTCTCAACTATGTTTCTGTAATCTCTGATTGTACATCAAGAAGGCATAGGCATTCTTACTGCATCAGTCATAGGCCTTGATATCATAAAATCATAACATACATTGGCTTATCATTATTGTCATAATTCGTTTTTAGTTCTTATTTAATCTGGACAATGATGATAAGATTTTAACGGTCCACATTCATTTGGTGTTGGCTTAGATTGTATTTTGGGATGGTTCTGGGAGGATGGTGAAAAAAGTTAGTTAAGAGCCCTGGTCCTAACATATCATTGTGCTTTGTAGAGATGGATGAGTGCTCCAAGCCGGACAATGGTCGCTGTGAGCAACGCTGTGTCAACACGCTGGGCAGCTACAAGTGTGCCTGCGACCCGGGCTATGAGCTGGCTGCTGACAAGCGCAGCTGTGAGGGTAAGTACAGGAGGAACTGTGACCACTGAGTGCTCCATATGTACTTCACAGTTAGTTAACACCACTCAAATAGACCAATTACAGCTGTCCTCCTAAGCCAGTGGAAATGCCATGAGAGATTTGTGTGTTTGGCACCTTTTTAAGATTAAGATTTGATATTACAAATATCATTCTTATCCCAAATTGTTATTATTTGAGTCATAACTATTCTGTAAACTCTACAATACCTTTTACTTTTTTTTTCACTTTCCTCAAACCTAACCACAGTCTGCCCCTAGAGGAAGACAGCTATCCTTTTCATGCTGAATAATATCCAGCTTAACCTTTTTAGTTGACATGGATTCCAGCATGTTTAAGCTTTTGTCCAAAACAAAGAATGGCTTTAACTGTTCAAACTGTCACCTAAGGTTAAGTCATAAATTGCTTAACCTTATTGTATGACACACATTTCCACTCGTCCATGTTTTCTAAGGGAAGCAGGAGGATAAAAGCTAACAGCAGTTGGTGTATTATATTGCATAACTGATACTAAGCTCGTCTGAGACCTCAGTGGCAGAGTGGTTATTATCTCGGCAGGTCAGCCAATTGTCAGGTTGACGTAGGCCATGAAATTATTTTCTAATTAATTCTATTATCCTACCTCCATATAATTCTTTTTTATTTTATTTTATTTTATTTATTTTTTTGACAGGACATTTTCTCCTGTGTAAATATATCCACAGAAACGTGTAGAGTTAATTTAGTGTTTTCCGATCCCTTGATGTGCACAGGCATTGGCAGAAACAACTATTAATCCAACATTTCAAAACCTAGTTATTTTAGTATTTGCATCAAGTTGTATCAACACAGTGTGTGTCCTCTCCATGTTCTGTTATGTTGTGTGTGTGTGTGTGTGTGTGTGTGTGTGTGTGTGTGTGTGTGTGTGTGTGTGTGTGTACAGCTGCCTGTGGAGGCTTCATCACCAAGCTGAATGGCTCCATCACCAGCCCAGGTTGGCCCAGAGAGTATCCCCCCAACAAGAATTGTATCTGGCAGCTGGTGGCCCCCACACAGTACCGCATCACCCTGCTCTTTGATGTCTTCGAGACCGAGGGCAATGACGTGAGCACGGGGTTTATTATGAATCGGCACTGGGTGGGTTTGTTCTGTGTTCTCCCTCTATAGAACCCTGTCACTAATATGCCTCGGTGCCTGTCCATTCAGTGGCATTCTTTGGTGTCATTAATTTATGACCAATAAGGTAGGGATGCACAGATACTACAGTCTCACTGTTGATACAGATTCTGAGTCCTAAACTTGAAATCGCACCGTGTAACCTTTTCACGAAAAAAAGAATAAATCACAGAGTCTGTCTAAATAAGAGAATATCCTCACAACAGCGATACATGAAACGCAGTGAAATTGGCCATACAAACTCTTCTGGTTGGGCACGACTAGTGCCATGAAGAGTTTAATATTGCAGAAATATTCAGATACCCATACCCTGCATTAGCCCACTATCTGCCTGATATCTGATACCAGTATCAATGCATCCCTAAAACTTGACTTTATTCTAGATTTTATAATCACAATGAAAATGAAGACTTTCATACATCTCCTAAGGGAATATGCTTACATCCTCTTGTCTCTCTCTTCCCAGGTTTGTAAGTATGACTATGTGGAGGTGCGCAGCGGGCTCTCAGCAGACTCCAGGCTACACGGGAAGTTCTGCGGAGCAGAGAAACCCGAAGCCATCACCTCCCAGTACAATAACATGCGCATTGAATTCAAGTCTGACAACACGGTGTCCAAGAAGGGCTTCAAAGCTCAGTTCTTCTCAGGTGAGTCCCCTGACTGTGTTGGTTGTGTATGTCAACAACACGTGTCCTTTCACTCAAGGTCTTTGGCGTTTTATTTGTGTCACTCTTGGGGAGGAATTGTCAAGAAAGACAGACTGTTTGTGTACGCTAGGGCTGGGTAGGGCTGCTACAATCGTGACATTTTGTGATGATAATTATTGTCGGACAAATAATTGTGATTACCAATTTAATTGTCTCATTTGGCTTAAATCACAAGTGTGCCTAGATCAGTGATGTCAGATGTTGCCTTGCAATGAGATCCATGTTGTTCACCGTGCTAGATTGCAAGTATAACACTGGAGCAAGGGAAATTATCTTCGGTACACGGTGCACAAACTGAAACACCGTCTAACCGCCCTGTGACCTGTCCTGAACAGAGATTTAGGCTATTTAACATGCAGATTGATCTGGATCTAAGTAATGGCCTGGGTCTAAAACAATGATCCTGATTATACAAAATACACGATTAACTGATGATTGCAGCACCCAAGGGCTGGGTGATATGGAAGAAATCAATATCAATCAAATCTATCAATATCACTAAACCGTAAACTGTAATATCACGATAATCATTAGGAATCCTTTTTCCAGTATAGATATATGTCATGGTACCTGTTCACATATGTGAAATCACATGTTAAATCCAGTTGCATTTGATACTCCCTCAAATACTTCAGATCTCATTTTGTATGAAATTTGAATTAATATGTGCTAGTTATCATAAATGGACAACAGAATTGTGGACTATGATATCCTAATTTCATCACAATATGATCCCATTGAAACACAGTAATTGTGTTGCCTAGCCCTAAAGTAAACCCTTAAGTAAACCCTTGGTGTGTCTTTTCACTCAGTCTTTGAGTGTTATCTGTGTCACTCTTAAGGAAGAATTGTATAGAAATTGAGTTTAAGGTGGATAGGCCGCAGGTGTTTTGCAGGCTGCAATAAGCTGCCCCCAGCTGCTAAAAAGCCTCACTCACATTGATAACAATTACAGAAATGAGACATTTTCATTAAATTTTTGTATGCAAATTGAGTTTTAAGTTATGAGGTCTAAAGATCAAGGAAAATATAATCAAATTGTATTGCTTAATGGTTGAAAGAAAATGGGCAGTCTTGTTTCTAAATCTGTATTAAACCATTACAGTATTTTTATTTCATAATCTTCAATTGTTAATATAGGTACAAGAGAAAGACTATCCATAAAACTTTGTTTCAGTCATCACAATCGTGCAATTTGATGACGTCAGATGACTGCGTTTTCCTTGACCTTGAGAGCTCAGAACTCATAATACAACAGAAAATACATTAGCAGAACCTTTGCACAACATAAACATAAATTCTGGTGTAAGTTCCCGTTTTAATTGTATATGTGTAAGGAACAGTCACTCAGGCTGTGTGTCTTTGTGTCTTTCCCCAGACAAAGATGAGTGTTCCAAGGAGAATGGAGGCTGCCAACACGAGTGTGTCAACACCTTTGGAAGCTACAGCTGTCAGTGTCGGAGCGGCTTTGTGCTGCACGAGAACAAGCACGACTGCAAAGAGGGTACATCTTCTACTTCCTGTCACTTGAACGCTGAAACTAAGTCCCAGAGGGTACATTTCATCTTCTACTTCCTGTCACTTGAACGCTGAAACTAAGTCCCAGAGGGTATTTTCATCTTCTACTTTCTGTCACTTCAACACTGAAACTGAAGTCCCAGAGGCACATCGATTCTGGCTGTCCAATTCTTCTCCGGCCAGAGCTCAGTAGGTTATTTTTAGGGCACGTCATTCTATTGCAGCGAGTGGGGTTGAGTGAGTACACAGTCCGATGTGCCGAGAACAACAGCGGAGCCCCCCCCTCCCCCGACTGGAGTTTGAACATTGGCCTGTACAGTGTTGTGATGATACCGAGGTCTGTGTTGACTCTGTCATGTGTTTTTACAGCCGGTTGTGATCACACTGTGAACAGCGTGACCGGTACCATCACCAGCCCCAACTGGCCCGATAAATACCCCAGCAAGAAGGCGTGCACCTGGGCGCTCTCCACCACGCCGGGCCACCGCATCAAAATTGTACGTGTCCTTCCCGCTCACTCTGTGGGTCTACAAATAGATGTCTTGTGTGTTTTTCTGTTTGGTGGAATTGTGAAACCCATTGAGGACTTTGTGCTGTTCAGATGTTGGGAATTGACGCGCAATTCCTGATAAAGACACATGAACTCTCCTATCTAGTGCTTATCACTGGCAGGCATACAGAATCTATCTATCTTATCCATTTTTTTTTATCATTCTTTTAATACAAAGTCAACGTCTACATCAGTGGCTGAACCATCGTCATTTCAATAATTTCATTTCATTATATTGCATTGATGAGCATCCCCATTAGCTCCAACAGAATCAGCAGCTGTTACTCCAGGGGTCCACACAAAGCACAGCATTATAAACATGACAAGACGTAATCAATCTTAATGATACAATGTAATTAGTCGCCACCTTCTATATGTTAATCCGGTAATCCTCCTGATTCTGTATAATCTCGTTTAATGACCTGAACTAGAGAAGCTCTCTCTCAATGTGTTATTCTAATTTTTTCTCTTTGGCCCCAGGCCTTCAATGAGATCGACATGGAGGCACACCTGGAGTGCGCCTACGACCACATCGAGATCTATGACGGGCGGGACGGCAAAGCCCCGAGCCTGGGCCGTTTCTGTGGCACCAAGAAGCCCCAGCCCATCATGTCTAGTGCCAACAAGATGTTCATTCGCTTCTTCTCCGATAACTCTGTACAGAAGAAGGGCTTTGAGGCCTCCCACACTGCAGGTATGTACTGGTGATACCATCACAACACACTCACTTTGATATAGGAACACTAAAGTAGCAACTAATGGCGATCCGTATTAAATCAATAAACCATTTCTTTCCTTATCAACACCGACTTCTGTCTAGAAAAACGTGTTTTCTATCCCCCCTAGAGTGTGGAGGTCGTCTGAAGGCTGAAGTGAAGACCAAGGACCTGTTCTCCCATGCCCAGTTCGGTGACAATAACTACCCCGGAGCATCCGACTGCCAGTGGGTCATCTCCGCTGAGAAAGGCTACGGCGTGGAGCTTATCTTCCAGACCTTCGAGATTGAGGAGGAAGCCGACTGTGGCTACGACTACATGGAGCTCTTCGACGGAGCTGACACAAAGTCTCCACGACTGGGACGCTACTGCGGCTCAGGGGTAAATACTCTCTATCCGTTCCATAAATGTCTTTTCCTGCCAAACACAATTGGCTTATCAGAGCCGTTTTCAGCCCTCCCATGTCTGTTTTATTTAACCCCAGTGGCAGCATAACAAAAAAGAACAAGAAAAAAAAAGAAACAGTTGTGGAATTAATGCTGCTGTTGAATAACCTCTCACAGTGGTTTATAGTAGAGTGACTGTGTGAGAGGGGGGAAATAAAGGCCCTGGGGCTCTTATTTCCACTCCACTCTCTGGCTTTAATCACTTTGTTAAAGTTGATGTGTTCCTCTGGGTCCAGGAGTACTGCTTCAGTAGCAGTAGGGGCTCGATAAAAGTAGGCCCTCTCTGGCTGCTGATAGGCTATCAGAGTCTCCAGCATTGGGCTGTAACTGAGAATTAATCAACCAGTCCTGACGGCTGCAGCCAGGGCCTAGAGAAATGAGGCCAATGGGGAGTTGAGATGTTAGTTTCCCCAGGTCAGAGAACAGCTTGATTTCATTTACAAACTTCCAATTAGGAGCTCTGCCTTTCTTCTGTTGCCCGTTCAAATAGGTACTTGCAGGTGCTGGAGGGCACGTAAAACTCAATAGCACAGGGACTGACTACTCTGTCTAGTTTCCTTTTAAATAGGTTGGCATAAACTGACAGAACTTGGCCTAAGGTAGGTGGAAAACGTGTTATAGAGTAGGGATGGGCACTAGACCAAGGCTATTCACTTACCGTTTTGAAAGAAATTCAATTGTTGGCTATTCAAACTCAATTATGCCTTTTACAGAATGAGGCTTGAGTACAATTGCCTACACTGGCACTGTTCAGGTTTTAATAAACAACTGATCATTTTGTCACAGTCTATATTTAGAAATTTGATGCATATTATTTCAGCATCCTGAAAAACGGATGATAATGCTGCATAATATTTTCTGCTCTAATATGCATTTTAGTCAATTCCTTTACATTATAATGAAATCCAATTACACTGAAAATAATTTGGCCAAATTTTAAGTCAACACAATTTTGATTGCTATGATGTGATTGTGTTCTGAAAAATTAGCTCTTTCAACTGGTGTATCTGACGTCTTGTATATCATAACATCCAAAATCATATGCCAATCAAGCTATAAATTGTGCTGGAAACATATCTTTTGGCTGAGTTCTAAAAGCACTGCTCCTGGCCCAGGGCCCGTGCTTTGCCTCTGGCTGTTATAGATGTATTAAATTAGTTTTAGTCCTGCAGTCCCAAGGACCCATCCATTCTCTTAGCCTATTCACAGTTAATGTGAAATTGTTAGGAGTCGTTAGTTTTAATCAAAGAGCAATCAATGGTGCAATCAACCAGGACATGACAGGCACAAGCTTGATCTGTGTTTTGTCCCTTCTCACAGCCTCCAGAGGAGATCTACTCAGCCGGAGATTCCATTGTCATCAAGTTCCGCTCAGACGACACAATCAACAAGAAGGGATTCCATGTCCGCTACACTAGCACCAAATTTCAGGACACACTGCACTCACGCAAGTGACCA
>OMKL01155235.1:3215-15871 GCA_900302295.1 Parasudis fraserbrunneri | reverse complement strand
CTTTGTCTGTTCAGTAATATGACCCGACTGGGAGAGAGCGCAGACAGATGAAACTGTTGGGGTGCTGACCCAGGATCAGTGGGTTCCTATCCAGTCTCACTTCTTCCATGTTGGCTCTAATGTAGTGAGTGTCGTTGCCTTTGCAGAAAGTCTCATCGGAAACTGTAGTGATATTGTTGTTCTGCAGCAGGAGTAGAGAAAGTGTATCAATAATAATAATATTAATGAATCAATAGTTTGCTATAATAATAATAATAAATCAATAATATGCTATAAACTATGCAGACGTAATATGTTAAAATGTATTGCAGTGTTTTTATGGAGGTTCTCTAATTACAGTAATTAAATTTAGCCTAATTTGTGGCTTTTTTGTGAGTGTAATAAGGTAAAGATGGGCATAAACTTACATTTAGGTGCACAATTCGAAGAGACTCTGGCAGTTGTGGTATAGCTTCCAGTTGATTATTTCCAAGGTATAGATAAGCCAGATTAGTGAGTTTCTGCAAGAAGTTATGAGAATGCATGTTTTATTTAATAACAGTTATTTGGCCTAACATGAACACCTACTGAATTTGCATTCAAATTAAATTGTACAATTATCACTCAGACTAAGTTTTAATATACCATGTAAACAGTATAGTGCCAGGATATTGGGTTGACTTTCTGGCTTACTTTAAAAGCACTTGATTTTACACCCTTGGTTTTAAGCCGGTTGAAATTGGCATTGAAAGATATCAGCTTGGCAGGTAACATTGGAAGTCTAGCCAGTCTGTTCTCTGCAAGAGTGAGCTCTTCAAGATTGACAAGTTTTGAAAAAGCCCCTTCTTCTATCTCCGTGATGAGATTTCCAGTCAGGTCAATTATTTTTAACGTAGCTGGAAAAAGCACAAAAAAGCTTGAAAAAGCTGAACAGGAATAGTCAAAGATTCAAGTAAATATCAGAATTTGCAGTGTAATCTGTGAACATAATTCAGTAACAACAGTGCACAGTAGAATTAGTGTTCCATTTACCCATATCTGCTAAATCTTTGTTGCTAATTCTGGTGATTTTGTTGTAGCGTGCATAGAGATAGGTGGTTTCCTTCGGCAGCGCTGGAACGCCTGACATTTCTGGGAACACCTCCTCACAGTACACAGACCGAGTCAGGCAAACACACAGGAGGCATGTGGGCATCTCTGAAAACAACAGATTTTTTTTTTTTATTTCTCCCAAAACAACCGTACACATTGTGAATAAAACGGATGACTATTTTTCTATATAATTCTGTGTTCTGAATGTTTTTACTTTGAAACCTAAAGCACACTGCATGCAAATTGTGAGAGAACACTGCATACATAACCTGGATCCAGTCCCCTGAATCACGCACTTCTGCCCTTTCTCAAATTCCATAATTCTATGATTCAATTCACACGATTCTGAAACGCTTGAACTGAATCATAGAATTATTATTGGAATTATATTGAAAAAGGGTAGTAGGTGATTCAGAGGCTGGATCCAGGGTACTGCATAAGTGCTTTAACAGTCTTGCTATTACATAATGTGAGCCTTAGCTACAGTACCATCACAACATCGTGGAAGAAATACATCAGACCAGCAATACGTCATCCGCACTGAATTTTTGATTACCACGCCTCTTTTGGGGGAAAACAACTCAGAATAAATAGGGATTAGACGGCGTGTGTTCATAAACCACTTCAGGACAAAACACAGGGATATAAATCACGCCGAAGACTATCAAGGCCCAGAAATAGTCATTACCTCTTAGTTTTAGGTCACTTGGAGATTCAAAAGTGTAATATTAAATGTCCAGGTAGGGAAATTAGGAAATATCCTCCAGCTGACTGGGGAAATACCATAGGGGAAGACTTAAGATGCATGCCTGAGCACGGATCAAATGTAACTTTTCACAATGGTGCGAACGCTCAATGGCGGCCAGTGTTGGAAAGTAATTGCTTGACTTAACATGATACACGAACAAAACAAACTTTTCCAACAATGTATGCATTCTGCCGACAGTTTTTATACAGGCCAAATACAATGGCGCTCAATAGGAAAGGTGTCTGTGTTTTCCCTAAAAAGTGGGCGTGGCTGAAAAAAAAGCCCAAGTATCCAGATGTGCCGGTCTGATGTATGGCTCATCGAATGTTGCATAATCATAATTGAAAATACATGTAGTTATGGAAAACTAAGATGTGTGAATTTAGCACTGTCTGTGCAAATAAAGACTACCATCATAGCTTTATTACCTGCTGCAGGACGTGTGTCTGAGTCTGCAAGGATGCCATAATCAGGAATGGTCACAACATCTTTCTGCAGAAAGAAAAAGTCTCAACAGTACCTGACAGAAGAGAATATATTTCTTCCAAAAGCAAAGTTAGAGAGTATATTTTATTCCATGATCCAAACAGCCCAATCAGTGCCAAACATAGACAAATGGGTAGCCCCATCACCAAAAATAAACAGAAATGGATACATGTTTTCATTCTCTAGTTGATTGACTGAGCTTTTAATAAAGGGACTAACACTAGACAACTGGTAAATGTGAGTTTTTAATTGCATTTCCTGTATTTTGTGTCTGTAAAAGGTTTGTTTACATTGGTAATGTTTGTAAACACTGGAGTAAAACAGACCTATATTCCAATTTGCAATGGAGTTAGAAGATCCACAAAGCTTATTTTCCATCTGTAGATCAAACTCTTCAAGAATGTGGGTGAATATACTCCACATTGTTATGGTCAAAAATATCCTGGATTGGGGCTTTCATGTAGCAATTATAAACACCAAAAGATTTTATAATTATTAATTTTTTACCTTAGGTTTTCTTGCTTCCATAAATCCAACTTTGGCTGCAAAAGAAAGCATCCATGGAACCACAAGAAATGTGAAAATCAAAGTCCTCATCATTATGTGGTAACTGCTGGTTTGAAAGAAGTGTTGTGTGGAGAGTGCAGTCTCCCGGTCCAGGATCAGGGGCACATGTGAGCAGAAGAATTTTCCATCCAGTTTTTATTAAGCTGCCAGTGAGTTATTGAGTAAGAACACGGGGGAGAAACCTTAACTCTTTATGCTATGTAGTTCTTGCTCTCAAGTATTGATCACTTATGTACAGGGCTATGGTGTTATGGATTGCATGTAATGAAATTACAGTAATCCGATCACAAAAAATAGGTTCCTCATGGTTTTTCAATTACTGAAGAAATGGATCACCCATGCATTTTGATGGCGAGATTATTGGCACAAAAATCATTTTACATATCTTGAAATAATGTTTATAGATTATGATAAAAACATGATCTGCAATGTTTCCTAAATTAACTAAAAATAATCCGGTTAGTTTCTGAGCTTGAATGCTCCAGTGGATCACATTACTGATTACAGTTTTAAGCAGGTAATCTGGAATGGATTATGCTTTGAAAGTAGCCTTCACAACACAGCCTCTGTATGACTATTTATACTATGTCTATTTTTCGCAAACATAGATGGGGATAATGTCTGCTGATAGTAGTAGTGTGTCCTGTATTTCTCTGTGCTGAATTAATAAACTAATTAAACTGAAAGTATCAATTATTGTCTTGACAATACCTTTTGAACACTTTTTGAGGTTCACTTCAAATGAAAAAAAAAGGAACTTTGTCCTTACTGGAAGGTTAAGTATGTTTTTCGGGAACTGATGGCAAAGGTTGATGGAAAAGTGTTGGACCTAAAGAAGAAATCCACCCTAAAACAGAACCTACATTGTACTATTCCAGTAATCCCAGACAGTAAATCAATATCTATAAATATGGACATTTATCTCCCTAAACTGGAAATCCAGAGCATCAAGACTTGTTTTGTGATGTCATCAGGTGACACTATTTGGGGTTGGTCTATTGACATTGAATTAGTGACCGATTTTGTGGACTCATAGAATTCTTGTTTGAGTTATTACATCCAAATGAGTTTCATATAAATGTAGAGCTTACAGCTCTGAATCAGAAAATGTACCCATATCCCCGCAAAATCACCATAGGTACTGTCATAGAGGATTCTATTCACTGTCTATGGAGCTGCTCCAATATTTGTCTCTTGATGACATCATCAAGTAGAGTCTTGTCTCTGGTATTCAGGTTAAGGAGAAACTTGTTTATATACTGAGCTCTACAGTATTATAGAAATAACATACTGTAAGTGAATTCAATTTTAGGGTGGATTTTCCCTTTAAGATGTAAGAACAATCAGGGAAAATGGTGACTTGTGAGTGCAGAGAGTATAAAAACAAGGAGCAGTGGGATATGATTAGCCTACTGGAATTTTGGCCTCAACCCTTTTGGATGAAGTGATTATGAACATCAAATGCCAAAACAAGCAGTGAATTGAGTGCACTCCTCCGACAAGAATAGCTCTTTCAAATATAAACACCTTAGTTTATCCCACCAACGCAACACCAGTTTTTTGTTTGTTTTTTATGTTGTTTGTTTTGTCATGAGAGTACCACTTCTGGAAGAATTATTTAGGCAACAGCCAAGAAAAATTATGTGCGGGTCTGAGATCAACCTCAATCACCAGGCCACAGATGCATAATTTGAATTTGAATTATGAACATTCCTTGTCCCCAGTAGCTTGACCATTTCCCATATTACATTTTTAAGTAAACCCAATGTAACCTAAACCTAAAAATCTAAATCCATGACTTATGAATCCAAGATTCAGCAGAGCTCCTGCTCCTAACTTTTAAAAGTATACTCCACCCGTTTTAAGAAGTCTGTCTAATTTGTTACAAACTGTGAGTTATTTCAGTTTATTTAAAAAGCATTCGAGACAGTGTTTTGGTTTTCGAGATATTGGAAGTAGAAATTATTAGCAATGCTAGTGGATGTCAATGGAGGCCCAAACCATATCTCTGAACAATCCTATACAAGTCCTTCTATATTTACTATGTTGTGAAACAGTTAGATAACTATTTGGAAGTTGCTAATTGTTATTGTTTAAAAAAAAAAAAAAAAAAAAAAGGCACCTCATAGACCTAGTATTTCATTTCTCATTCACTTACTTGGCCAGTCCCAATTCGACCCATAAACACTCCGCATTCACTCAATTTTGTGACCATTACTTCAGTAAAACTTATGAAGTCACATCTAATTATACTGTAAGTTTCCCATTTTTGAAAAGAAGGCCGTGGATCATAGGTTTTGAAGGCTAAAACATTTTCCCCTTTGGATTGTAAAGGAGCCTGCTGAGATGCAGCACAGTGCTAGGTTTCTTAATAGTAAAGCGATCTATGAAATTATGGCCTGTACTTGTCAACATTATGCCAGAGGGAAAAAACACTAAACTTGTTCTTTAATGCCTATGAATGCTTTGCATTTGACACTTTGTGTTCTCCTTGTTAGTGCAATATTTTGGCCCCCCATTGACTTCCACTAACATTGCTAAGAAACATTAACAATTTCCACTTCCAGTATCAACAGGTCTGTCAGGCAAGCCTATGCTTGTTTTTTGGCTGGGGTGGTGGTATCTACCACAATAGTAGCCTTTCACGGAATGTTTAGAATGCCATTTGTCCTCCATGTTGGAAGAAATAATGGTTGCTATGTGTTGATATATGAAAAATATATCAACAAAAATGTAATCAGTTGGTGTTTTATTACTGGACCTTGTAAACAGGTCACAGTGGAACACTAATATCATGCTTTTCCAATGTTTTACCTACTCTATCCCTGCACAGAAATTTGGTATTTTCTTTCTGAAGTGGTTACCAATGGTTACCGGCAGCCATGTTGAAAGAAAGAGAACTACATAAACATTCTGTGCAAGGCCTCTATTGCTAATGTTGCACACAATGGAGCTCTGCCCCCTGGCCTCTACAGTCAATGCAAGGTAATGTATGCGTCTCCTAAGATGTTATGGGTGAATCTCTTATAAGATGTTTAGATTTCACTTAAAGCTAATTAATTATTTTAAATATAAATTGTTGTGGGCATAAAGGAACCTCCTATGATCATATATAATATTAAATAATATTAAATTATGATAAGTTGGTTAAAAATTCTCCTACAGAACCCTTACATGAAGATAGCTTTCCTTACGGACTAGATTATGGGTGCCCCACTGTACTTTCAGTAAGGAGCAGCACTTGACCCACCTCAGGTTCCAGGAGAATTTTCTCTATGGCCACAGCATCAGGTGAAAATTAAGATTTGCCACAATAATTTTGCAACATAAAACAATTGCATATATTTTTGTGCTTGTTGTGTTTATTGAAACAGTGATTACAAACACTGGTATTAGACAAGGTTGAAACCCCAACAGCCAATGGTCACAATGTTCATTTTAGATTAAAAACATGCAACCGCTATTGGATCTCTGAGACCCATGGGTTTCTGTATTGCATGGTAAAATGACTGTGGCTGCTGTACATAGTTGTGCACTGCTGAGAGACTGGTCCAGGGCAGTCTTCTACTTATGGCCACTGAGCAGTTCCACTCCTCTGGAGCAGTTGATAGTTATGTGCCTTGCTCAAGGGCACTTCAATGATGGATGTTGAGGAAAGGGAGAGCATTATTCATTCACTTCCCCCACCCTGAACCTTCTGGTGAGAAAAAACCTTTAGGCCACCATTAGCCCTCAAGAATGAGGATGATGTTTTTGTCAGCAGATCATTTTCATTTTTTAAATTGGTTCTTCAAATGCAGTTGAGAATTAATAAAGTTAATTGTAGGTAAAGGCCCCAAAGAGCATGTAAGGAAAGACAGGCTCAGTATTTACAAACAATACAAATGTAAAAAACAAAAACAAAAAACAGAAGAAGTTTACAGCTCAGACCACTACTTGCCATCATATGATACCTCCAGAGTGTACTTTGGAAACCCACCTGTGGTCCTGACACACACTTTGAAAACACAGGTCTAAGCTATATGTCTATGGTTGGGACTGACTTCCCAAATGTTGGTGGGGGTGGGGGGGAATGAGGGATAACGTCTCATCCAGGCAGTGACTGAGCCATTGTAGGGGTAACGTTAGAAGTGTTACAACCGACCCCCGTCTACCCCTTAGTAGCCTGCTTTTGATTGCAATGTCCATCAAGAATGTATTAGATTATGTTACATATTACAAATCTACTACAATAGCACCTAACTTTGTGTTTATAGCTAGCTATAGCTTTACATAAATAATTTTATTTAGTGCTGAGGCTGATGTTTCGTAAGGCAGATGTGGTAGGTAGAGAGGAAACAGAAGTGTCAATTTAGCGGAAGTGGTACTGCCCTGAACGATACGCGGAGCGAGACGGAGGACGGAGGTTGCATCGTCCAGAGATAAAAGCAGGATTAGAAGTTGCAAATATTGTGAGTTGGTTAACCTTGTACCCGTATATAGCGAATTATATCGGTGGAATTTAAATGTTATGTTCAATATTGAGATGTTTGTCTCTCCGTGTTCAATTGAATACGGAGACATCATGCAAGGGGTGCTGGCTAACGGTAGCTAGCGGTTAGTGAAAGGGCTTGCTAACGTAACGGTAGCTAGTAAGCTAACGTTACGTTCGGATTTCATGACACTTTGTTCTAACGGGATCACTAACCTCAGCAGGCCGTGTAACAGCTGTTATATTACACAGTTATACCTGATAATATAAGCTACACGTTTTCATTAATACACACCTGTCTATCTATAGATGGTAACGTTATGAATATGACATATCATCGATCTCCTAGGCCTCTAACGTTAGTTGAAAGTAATAGTCAGCCATTGCTAATGCTGGCCTTACTATCGCTAACCAACGGCAGAGATCCATACGACGACGGTGGCTAGCCAGCTACTGCTAACCAGTGCCACTACGGCGGCTTATGACAACCGCTGTTGTAACTAACGTTAGCTAGATAGCAACACGCTAATAGAATCGACTAATGTTTCCACGAATAAAGCTGATTTAGAATAGGTAACTACCCAATCAAGTAATGTCACTGACATCAAATCTGAATCGACAAGGATGTTCAAATTAACGCTAGTCACATTACACGAGCTAACGTTAGCTGCTAACGCTGTTTGCTGTTCAGCTAGTAACGAGAGGGCCTCAAAATCTGACCCGGGAAGGCTGGCTAACATTAGCAAATGTCGGTTCTAAACGAGTCAATGAGACCTCG
This sequence comes from Parasudis fraserbrunneri, assembly GCA_900302295.1. NCBI lineage: Eukaryota > Metazoa > Chordata > Actinopteri > Aulopiformes > Chlorophthalmidae > Parasudis > Parasudis fraserbrunneri. Next base: position 7,750 of record OMKL01155235.1, on the reverse strand, counting down.
TTGTTTAGTTTTATGTATATCTAATATTGGCTAATAACAACTGTAACGACTGTTAGCAAATTGAGGCCAGCTGAAACTGGGTGAGGCCGGGCCTGTGAGGAATTTGAAGGTCTAACGTCTAAGTACATAACGGTATTAGCTAGCTGGTTGGGGTAGGTATGATTGGCCCTACTACTAATAGAATAGAATTCAGGCCCAACAATCAAAAGCATCTCCAAGTCAAGTGCTCATTGAGTGTCTCAAGCCAATCTTTTGAAGCAGCATGTGTTGTAGATCAAAAAAGCTATCTGAAGAGTGGCACATTTCAAGTAACAACGCTTTCTCCTGATTCTGTGCGACTACCCATAACTGCTCCTGACATTATATTCTCTATTTCCTCAGACTAGAAAATGGATAAGAACGACCTGGTACAGAAGGCCAAGCTTGCCGAGCAGGCTGAGCGCTATGATGACATGGCTGCTGCCATGAAGTCAGTGACGGAGCAGGGTGGGGAGCTCTCCAATGAGGAACGCAACCTGCTTTCTGTTGCTTACAAGAATGTGGTAGGAGCACGTCGTTCATCCTGGCGTGTCATCTCCAGCATTGAGCAGAAGACTGAGGGCAATGAGAAAAAGCAGCAGATGGCACGTGAATACCGCGAGACAATTGAAACTGAGCTGCAGGAAATCTGTAACGATGTCCTGGTAAGAGCTGTTGATTTGTTAGGTGGTTGTTAACAATTCCAAATCATATGTTCTGTTGGCAATACAGGTGCAAGACATATCTGTCATACTGACTCAGTAATCTCAACTGCGTTCTTGTTGTTTTCAGGGTCTTCTTGACAAGTATCTCATCGCCAATGCATCTGCCCCTGAAAGCAAGGTGTTCTATCTGAAAATGAAAGGCGATTACTATAGATACCTCTCTGAGGTAGCATCTGGGGACTCCAAGAAGAGTAAGTCTGCTGGGTGTGATTACATATGTTGATTTTTGCACTAAAATAGTATTTTGAGTCACATGTTATATGTATTGGAACTTGAGGTACCATTGTGTAGTGAGGGAATATCTGTTGAATGTGAATCTGAGTAATGTTTATAAAATGATAGTGCCATGAAATAAAGATGATACAATTCTTATTCTTTATCTCTTTCTTACCTCAGCTACAGTGGATAACTCCCAGCAGGCGTATCAGGATGCTTTTGAAATCAGCAAGAAAGAGATGCAGCCAACACACCCCATCAGGCTTGGCCTGGCCCTTAACTTCTCAGTCTTCTTCTATGAAATCCTTAACAACCCTGAGAAGGCCTGCACCCTGGCAAAGACGGTATGAGCCTAGTTTTAGGGCAGTGATTTTCAAACTTCCTAGGCACCCACCAAAGGGATAGGCATTTCCCTTTACAATTTGGCCTGAAAGTGGGAGTGGCCATTGAGCCGCTGCCCATTCACATTGAATAAATTGAGGTCTGCTTCCATCAATGTCATTGAGACTCAGAAGTTGGCTTCAGTTTATTTAGTATGCACAGGCAATGGCCAAATTGTGCTGCATTTTGGCCGGTCCGCAGGGCGTGGTCAGACATTTTACTCTCATCCCGCTCTCTAGTCTTTTTTATAGTAACTCTGTGGTACCCAAAATTAAAACAAAATTTGCTTGGGATCCAGAAATGCTAGCAAACTAAAATTTACCCTGATTCTAGGCAAGTAATATACACACTCACAGTATGTATTCCAGCCTATGAACTTTGGGAGGCTTTGTTAAAATAACCAGTAGCTTCAGCAACCAATTTCTTTAGAATAATTTGGAGAGATGTTTAACATTTTCCTTTGGCTCCACTGCTTTAGGGCAAAGATGACATACTTATTTTGCAGAGTTTTGTGTTACGTTCAAGTTCACATTACTGTTATGGTTCCCTTATTATTTATGGGTGTACAACTAGATTTCTCCAGCATACTGCTGGAATAGATGCAGTGGATTCTATTATTATTTTCCTTTTTTATTTTCAGGCATTTGATGAAGCCATTGCTGAACTTGACACTTTGAACGAGGACTCCTACAAAGACAGCACCCTGATCATGCAACTACTAAGGGACAACCTGACTGTAAGTTATGTTAAACATTTTCTGCTTGAGATTATTGATGCTGAAATGGTAGTGAAAGTTTTCCATGGATGTGGTTGTCACAAATGCCATACTTGATTAATCTGGGGAAATTTATACCTATTTACTCCTTTTTACAGCTGTGGACATCAGAAAACCAGGATGACGCAGAGCCTGGAGAAGCGGATAACTAATGGAATTGCACTGTTAATCCACCTACACTCTTATCTTAAACACAGACAGCTTATATACATCCCCCTCCACTCCATCAGCCCCTCCCCCTTCTGTATGACAAGCAGCCTGAATTGCTCCTGACCAACTAGTTTACCCTCTCAGTTCACTGTGAGGCGACAGGGTAATTTTCAGTTGTTAGCAGGTTCAGTCACTTTGTGGAAAAATGTATTGAGTAGCGAGTCCATGTTGCTGTTGTTTTTGTTGGCTTTGTGTGTATGTGTGTGCTAGGTTGTATGTGTTTGAGAGAGGGAGTGTGCACAAATGTGAATGATTGCGTATGTATGGGGTGCGGGGGGGTTGTGAATTCTAATCGTCCTTCCTTAATTCCTTTGTCCCAACTAGTTGGTTGTGCATTTTTCATCCTTTTTTGTTACGTTTTTTTTTTTTTCTTCTTTTTTTTGTGTGATTTGTCATGGTATTTACAGATTTTATGGTATGGTAATTAAACTGGCAGTTAATTTTCACCAAACACTGTGATGCTAAGTGTTCCATTTACTCCCCACACCAAATTGTTTGCTTTTGAAATTCAGACACAGTACAATCCTGTATTTAACTAACTGCAATTCTGCTGTGGGCTCATACAGAAAGGAGGCAGGCTGTATTGTGACACTGGCATCTTGGTGTTATGCTCTTAAATCATATTCACAAATTCACCATTTAAAAGTTTGATTAAGGTACCCCTTAGATTGTCATGTTAGATTTCCTTCATCATAAGACATTCCACTATATTAGGCTTTTGAAAGGCAGTACTTTTTTTCCCCCCTTGGAACTAAGTGTGGATTGTCGTCCTAGTGGTTTTACTCACTGTTCAAGTGCTGCTTGAACTCAGTACAATGAAAATTGTATGTGCTTAAATGTTGTTCCATGTATTTTGCAAGATTGACTATCATCTGTATGTAAAACCTAAAGTAACCTTTTATTGATGTTAATTGAAAATGTCTTATCACACTGTATCATCCCTGCTTGCAAAATATTCCTTTTAAAGCGGTTGTTTTCTCCAAAGTTTTTGTGCCTGGCTTTCTCTTGCGGCTTCTTTTATTTTTATTAAGTGGCAGCAGCTTTTCTTTTTTTTCTTTCTTTTTTTTTTCTAACAAAATGTCAGGAAGTAAGAGCTGGACCAGACAAGTGTCAATTCCTAACATAAATCAAGATGTATTTAACAAGGTGTGTCATTTCTCTGTTCAAAGATTGCTAGTATGAACAATGGGCTCTGAAATGTATTTTTAAGATGCAAATTTGAGAACCCCATCATCACCTTGGAAGAAGCTCAGTGTCACAATACCATGCATCACCACTACATTCCACATACTGTAGTTGAAAACACCATTCCACATATAGCTGACAGTCTGTTTACTCTGACAATGTTCCAACGATTGAGATAATCTTCAGTTGAAAAAATTCTTGTCAATTTATCTCTATGCTTGATGAAAATGCAGTTAGTGAATGTGGAACAAAGCCTGTCTGTATATCAGGTATCTCAACTTGCTTTGTTTTTACTGACAAGTCTTCTGGCTAAAATTTGCTTCTGTAACAGTCTATTACCCAGTGCACACACGTGGTTGTGAAAATTTAGAATAGCTCTAAAAAGCAATGATGAAATGAGATAAACAATGGTTGGTGTAATTCTAGATTTGTGTATGTATCTTAAAACCATTCTAGTTTCACTATACATGTAAGAAATAGGAAAGTGTCAAAGACCATTCAGTGAAATAAAGTTTCGTTTAAGATAACAGGTAAAATGTCTTCATTTTTATTCTAATACCTATGCAGACTAATTAGTAAAAATTATTAGATTATTAAATACAGCATGACTATTTGCATAATGGTCAAAGCTGGAACTAGTTTTCCTCGCGGAGGACAAATACAAACACGTAAGAGAATAAAGTGATGGCGCGGAGTGGAAAGGCAGGTGTTTCACGGCAATTAAATTAAAACAAAACAATCACAAAGTGAGTGTGACATACCATTACCATACTGTGGAAATCACACAAACAGGAGGTGTTACAACCTAGAGCAGGTAACAAAAGTAAGTCAATTTGAGATTTCGTGAGTTGTTCATGTTAATTTGGCGGATTTGTCAATTATTTCGACAGACCTAACGTGAACGCTAGCAAGGTTGATATATTAGCTAGCTAGCAAGCTATCCTAATAGGAAATAATGCAATGCTATGTGGAAGGTGTAAAAATAAATTATATATATATATATATATTTTATTGCTGGACAGTGA
>OMKL01155232.1:0-10770 GCA_900302295.1 Parasudis fraserbrunneri | reverse complement strand
TGTTTAAATGTATGTAATGTTGGTAGTGTTCTAATGGACTGGGGGATACTGTTCCAGGTGGGTGTAAAGTGATGAAAAAACTAATTCTTGCCATAGTTATTTTTGAAACATGGGACAGGATTGTGCTGATGTGCAGTGGATCTAGTTGTTTTGGATTGTCTTTCATAGGAATGTGTGGCCTTATTGTATGTTCGAATGATGGGGTCAAAAGCATATTTTATTGTGAGGGACCAAATTGGTAGACAGTAGGCTATGGAAGATTGTATAACTGCATTGATGTATGTGCTGAACACTGTCTGTGTGAGAGGTAGGGTCACATTTTCTTAAAGACAAATAATCTTTGGTTTAATTGTTTCACTAACTTCTGAATATGAGATTTGTATGTAAGGTGAGTATGGAGGGTGAGCCCCTGGCACTTATAATGTTCTGTGATAACAAGTGGTTGATTTGATATAATGATGGATTCTGGTACTGGAAGATGTTTATGGGGTGAATTAAAAAACATGGCCTCTGTTTTCTTTATAGTTAGTGTGAGGTGATTATGGTTCAGCCAGGTGAGTAGGGTGTTCATGTCATTGTTAAGTGTAGCTGTGATTTGATTTATGTTATTATGAGAAGTGTAAATTATGGTGTAATCTGCATATAATAAACAATGACAGTTTGGGCATGCTAGGGGCAGGTCATGGCCCAAATATGGAACCTCGGACTCTAAAAGAACAGGAAGAAGAGTCAGAAATTGTTGTGCCAATTTTAACAGGCTGCATGCAGTTATTAAGACTAGAGCAAAGCACCCTTCTGGCATTTCTAGCTTTTCTCCTTGACCCTCCCCTGACCCCCTTCCCCCTGAAACTTTTGTCTCTTCAACCCAGCCCTCATCGTTGCCCCTATCCCCAGCCTCCCCTGATCCTCCTTCCTCCCCTCTGCCCCTCTTTCCCCACCCCTAAAAAAGTACCCTGTGCAAAGGACAGATTTCTAAGCAGTATTAATAGGTACTGTAGTTTGGAAGGGATGTGACACACATACAGTACACACACAACACAGTTTACAGTAATACAAAATATGATATATTTGTATATCAAAGTCAAACTAAGTAGTTGTCATGTACATATTATTTCTTCACTGAACATAGCCTACATAAGTGAAAGAGTAAAAAAGAAGCAAAAGGAAAAACTCTCTATACAAAACTCTTGGCCTTGTCAACAGTTGAGACACATGCCAGAGATAAATATGGGAAACATTAAGCTAATTTACTTTATATTACTATTATTTTAATCTCTTCTGCCCACACCCCACCCGCAATTATTCATAACGTTTATTGCTGACCCTCACCCACCCAAAACATGGGTATACCCACAGGACCTGCAGGTCATGAGTCAACCCGTGCAGCACTAATGCGTATAGTGGACACCATGCATGAAAATGTTAATAAGTGTAAAAGTATGAGTACCTGTAGCCTCGGGAGGCTCCTATGACCTCGTCCACCTTATTCTCTGCTGACTATCCTCATGGTGAACAGCTGAAAAGTAAATATATCAAATGCGGTGTTAATGCACTTAGTAAACTGTAATTTATGACTGTAGGTTATTAGAGTCCATGGATGGAAGGGTTAACAGGAAATCATGAGTATTTACCATGTGGCCTTGGGAAGTTCTAATGACCTGGTCAGCCTCATTCTCTGGCAATTGTCCTCATGGCGCTCAGCTGAAAAGTCAGACAGTTGAAAGTAGACCCAACCTGTTTCATGCTTTTTGCAGTCGACATGGCACCAACAGCAATATAGGCCCTTTTCACAGCAGCCATTTTGACATGTCATTGCAGGGTAAAAACAGGTGCAATGAATATTAATTATGGTCTCGTTCCATTTAGGTGTGCCAGGGCCCTGGTATTGTGCAAGCTGTCTCACTGGAATGGCTGTGACACACCTGAATGGAATGGGACCATGATTAAAGGCACTGGAAATGACTTGATTGAAACGATTGTGCAGCAACCATCTGCTCCATACATAAATGTTTGTGCTTCTGGTACGCATACAAATCTCTGTCACATGCATTATTTGCATACTAACAGATCATGTACTGAAAACTGCATAAAATATACAGTAGCATGTAGCATGGAGAATTCGGAAGCAGCGACTGTGTCCTTGTTAGGTTGACAGACATCCATGTATTTTTTAAATGATACATTGGGTTTTTAGTGGGTTTCATGGTCATTAGGGCTGCTAGTGCAGTGCCCACTCAAGACGTGCCTGATCGTAATGGGACGATTGCTTGGCCTCCAGTATTGCTGCTTGCAGCTTTCTCAAGAACCGCTCATCCAATCAACTTCACACTCGACACTGCACTTACTTGGGTCCTCAGCAATACACCTGCAAAGTGTGAGGCCGATCGGATTAATGGTTCTACAATGAACATACAGACGGACAGACAGAGACTCCTTCCATTTTAGTAAGATTGAAACAACATAGAGAACCATGTAAACTTTCAATAAAGTTGAAAACACCAAAATTGGAGATACAAGGTTTTTGACACCATCACAGATCTCGGATAATCTCATTCAGTGTACTTAACACTGTATCACTGTTTGGACGTCTCCAGGGTGTTCAGCCTCTGTCCTGTTACAGAGCTAGCCCTCTTGATCAAATTCCTGAGCCTTCTGGCCTCCCTTGCTTTGATGTTACCCTTCAAGCACACAACAGCAAAGAAGATCTGTGGTCTACCAGTTAGACAACATGCATCCTGAAGTGACCCCTCCCAAACTGTCTTGTTCTAATGAAGACCATGCACCTGGCTAGCAGTTATTTCATAAGTTTCAGTTGTGCTTGCACTCACCATAGATACAAGTTTGGACGTTTTCCCCCCCAACAGCAATACATACATTATGTGAAGCATATCTATTGCCTATACGGCACTTTGCCTCCCCCTGCACACCAAGGTTTATCTCCGTCCCCCTACCTGATGTCATTCACCTAGAGAGGTCAATAAGGCTGCAGGATGGTGCAGCAATAATTACTATTTGACTATGACTTATGGGCAGCTCTATTGTCCGCCTCTGTGGCACACATACTGAAATATTGGGAACTGAAGGCTCAAAGCTCATTCATGAGAGTGTACCTTCAGAGAACACTGTCTGCCACTAGTTAAACAACGCCCAGCCATGGTGAGTGTAGATCATCATAGTGAAAAATACCCTCATCTATTTTTATCTTTTACTTGAGGTACTCTGTTTGTGCATGAAAATAATATTTTGTCATTCAGTGCTTCTCCTCCATTTTAAGATGATGGAAAAAGTTGCAATGGGGAACAATTTATCAGTATTGCTGACTAGATAATTTTTACATATCTGCCTCTCCTCAAAGTCAGAATTGTACTAATATGTAATCACATTATAAATTAGACGAGGAATACAATAAGTAAATACAACTGTCCCACCAAGCAAGAAATTGAGACAACCCCATAGTAAGTTTCTTCTGAAGATGAGATTTAGGAAATTAATGTATACACCTGAAGAAGATATGCAGCTTAGTATCCCGCTTTCCTATTCATTTGTTTAAGTATGTCATTTGAAAATAACTCCTTTGAAATGGTGCAGAGATATCCCTCAATTTTCTATTTACGCCCCCTCTCCTTTGACATGGGCTATGGACTATTAGACATTGCTGTTCACAAGTACTGTATGTCCTCAACTGGCCTGTTTGATGGCCGCGTCTGGCCCATGTACGTCAAACACAAGAACAAACTTGACATCATGTTGTGCATGGTGAAAAGAAGAACTACTTTACATTTTCATTTTTACCTCACCAGAGTGTCTGAATCTACCGCCATGAACCTAGCGGTCTGTTGGTGAATCAATTTTGTGTATATCCATTATGATAATATGCTGATGAGCCATAATGAGACACTTTGTTTACACATCTTGTCAAGAGTTTAGAGGAAATGCAGGTTGCTGGCATTGATGTACTTTGGGATCCCAAACCTGTCAAAGTCAGAGTTCCCACTGTTTCACCCATTCATTGCATTCATGGTGGTTATAAACCAATTTTTCAAGTTTCACGTTTATTTTTAACATACATAAGTACATTGTAGTGAAATGCTTCCCTTGCATGACCCCCCCTGGACTGTGTGTTTTTCTATCAGCATTGTATGGTATGCTTCCCCACAGCAAGGCCAGTTGTAGGGGAAATCAGACCACTGATCCCTTTAGAACCTTTCGGAGCTGAAAAATGTCATAAACAAGGCAGGAAGGAAACTGTAGGTCCTTCAAGTGTTCTGACATAGTCGTGGAAAGTCATGGAATTCAACATCAGTGCCAGGATTTGGAACCCAGAGAGCCTGTAGGTGGACGTTGCTACTTGTGTGGCTCAATTTAGTATGTCACTGAGAGTTTGCACTCGGTAGAGGGGAGTGTAGTAGTCATGACAACATGCCAGCCCCCCTGCCAGTCTGTTGAATAGGCAAGTGACTACTGGGAAATGGAGTGCTGTATAGAGCTTCCTGTGTTGGACTACATTGCCTTCCTCTTCACTGAAGCATGAGGATAACCCAGAGAGAGAGAGAGAGAGAAGAGACAGAGAGATGGATAGAAAGAGTGAGTGGAGGGGGTATTCTCAGATTGTTCCTCCAGACCAGGTCAGTTTCCATGACTGCCTTTTCACATTAATACACATGCTCTGCCCCCTTGGCCCCACCTCCTCTTCCTCTCCAATCAAAAACAAAGATGGTGCAGTGGGGGCAAGGCAGCAGGTAGGTAATCGAATCATGGAGGATAATATGGCATATTTGACATGTGTAGATCCAGTCTATATGAACCCTTGCACCGAAGAACCATTTAACTTATTTTACAGCCCATGTATTTGCAGTTGTAAAGTCAATCCAAATCATGTTGAGTGTGAATGTGATTTATCACAAGAAAGTACTTAACCTCTACTGTCTTTAACTATAAATGAACAAAACACTCTAACTTGCCATATTTAGATAATAGTTTGAAGAAAAAAATCCTCTGAAAACTTCAAACAGAGTTATACGGTTCTTCATCTGAGGCACTAATTTGTTCAATGGCATAAACTGTCAGTACACATGTGTGTGTGTGTATGTGTGTGTGTGTGTGTGTGTGTGTGTGTGTATATGTGTGTGCATGTTAGATAGAGATGGATCCCCTGCTTTTTCTCTTTTTATTTCTCTCTTTCTCTTGCTGCATCTCTCTCTCTCTCGTTCTTCCTCAGCATTCTCTCTCTCTCTCTCTCTCTACATGTGGGAGGGACAGTTAATCTTTGTCGGTGCTCACTGACCGTGGCCAGATGAATGCAGCCTTATGGTAGAGAGTGACAGGGAGAGAGCAGTCGACTGTGTGGCGATGGAGCAGGAAAATGTGTGGGTGTCCTCCATGACTCTGTTACTCAGTGAAATAATCTTGACCAGGCATGAGAGGCTGGGTTAAGGTGGAAAGCAAGAGTAAAACAAGAGAGAGCTTTTCTATTTGGTCATGGTAATATATGATCTGGGATGTGTAGTGAGTGCCTAGAGTAATACAAACTGATTTAATGTTTGGATGCGCTGATCTGAGTATTGGGATACTACCAATTAAATTAGTATGAAGCCTCATGAAAAATCATCTCTAAATGACATACATTTCAATGCAACATAAATATGTGTGTCAGAAGTCACATATCATATCATAACTATTTGTAAATATGTTTTATCTGAATGTGTATTAGATTCAAATTCACTTCAATTTGGTAAGAGGAGGGGGAATAATTTAGCTGCACGTCAAATCGATCTGCTAGGAAAATCGAATGGCTCCATCTATTTTGTGATGAATGGACAGCTTTCTTGCACAGATGCATCCCCAACCAGCTAACAAAAAGGAAGGCAGTCCACATCAACAAAAACGAGCAAAAACTGTCAACAGAAAATGATCTCGCGTACGGTTACTTGGACTGTCTGGAGATGTCAATAGCACTCAACCCAAGTGTGTCATCTGAAGGGAAAGGTTATGTTGAGTAACTTTGCTAATGCCAACAGTGCTGCCAAGTAAGCTGGAGAGACTCTTGAATATGAAGCATCCCTTCCACAGAGAGCTGCGCTGCAGATTCAGGTGTTTCCCTTTTTCCCTCCTTCACTCCCTCAAGTTGTTATTCAGTTTCTCCAGCTGACTAATTCTGTCCCGATATAGCCAAATAATGCATCAGATATTTTTGTAAACTGGAAGTTAAATTCTACCCTAAAGCCATGAAAGATTAAGGCTGCATCTGATTACCCAGTCTATTTTGTAATGACAGAGTTGTGCATGCTTTCTCTCTCCTCACATAGAAGTGCTGGTTGTGATGTTCTTGACATTTTCTCATCTATGTTTCTGTAATCTCTACACATCAAGGCATACATTCAGTTACTTCATCAGTCATAGGCTTTGATTTCACTCCTAAAACAAAGTTGACTTTTGGTGTGCCTTGGGCCCCATAACCGCAAATATAAATCAGGTACTTATTTAGCAACAACAAAAACATTTTCACCGGGAGGTTGTCTTTGTTATTGGTCAATGGACTAGTTTCAGACCCAATGGCCAAGGTAGCTTGCCTACCTTGCAGACCTTACCTTCCATGGGTCTGATGTGTCAGGCCTTCCATGGGTCTGATGTGTCAGGCTAAGCTCATGCTTGCCTCCTTGACATTGTTGCTATGGCTGCATTGTCAATGGCAACATTATTAAGGGTTTTCTTGTGAGTGTGCACATACTCCAAAGTTTCAAAGACTAGTAAGCTAAAGCAAAGCTAAAGGCAAAGTTCAAGGCCTTAATCGCTGCCTCTGTGTGGCTCAGTGTAATTAGATTGGCCAGTCTGAGATGTTAACGCAACAAAATAAAGCCACCACAAGTTTGTCATGAATTTCAAGGGGGTGGTTTGTCATTCCTTCTTATTTAGATGTCGGAATGTTTATGTCTGTGACATCTTGCCATTCTGCTGTCCAAAGTGGAGAATAAAATAATTTCCAGAATTTCGAAGGCAAATCAATACAACACATTACAAAGTTAATGCAATCATAAGTTGAAGAGCGACTCACCATGCCCTAGGAAGGATGGCCTAGAGGTAAAGTGGCCGACCAGTAACCAAGAGATCGCTGGTTTGATCCCCCGCATAGACAGAAAGGTCTATGCGGGGGTCTATTCCAGCTGGGAGCTGGTGACTGACAGGTGGCTGGTTGCCTAAGTGCCCTTGAGCAAGGCACTGAACCCCCAAACTGCTCCAGGGATGCTGCCCTGCAGGCAAACCTGTGCTCTGACCTCTCTGAAGAAATGGGGGACTGTGTATATATGTAACTAGGGGGGATATGCAAAAAGACAAATTTAATGTGATTTGTGTTTACTGAATGAAGTAATCTTTAAATCTTCATCTTAATCTTCTTTATTTGTTTGTCCTCATGGTGGGTGGGTGTGTAAATAGGTACTGCATCCAGAGGAAGGTGTGCACTGATGAAGGCCTGCTAGTAAGCCAAAATGTCAAACATTAAATAAATACCAAAAGAAGGAATATGATCTTGTGAAGACTTTTAACAATCGCCTACTGTATGTGGACTAATGTGATTGAAATGGTTTATTTATTAGAAAAATGAATCTTGTATCACACCTGTAACTGTCTGAATTGTAATGGACATTGGTCTTGGATCATGTTAGTCTATTAGTGAATCTGTAAAGGGGGCGAACACAAAAGAGTCAAATCCCTAGCAATGCTATCAGGCCTGAAGCTTGAAGGGGAAAGAGCAAATGTTTATTTTCTTCCAGGTTTGCTTAGGCTGCTCCCATCCGTGCCGGCTTTAATCTCTAAGTATCTGGGGTGCACTCTAAACTAAATTGCTGTTTATTCTTTCCTGTGGGTGTCAAAGCCCCGGACTGACTCTGAATGCTACCAGGGGAATGGGGGTCCCTGGATACTCCACTCTGTTGCTGACACAACACTATTTTTGAAAGACCCGCTGATGGTTTAACCAAGCAGAATGTCACAGTAATTGTGAAGATTTATATCAATGGAAAAGAGCTGACTAAGCTCCACAGCTATCAGATCTGATTTAATGTGACTTAATGTGTGCTCAAATTTTGCCTGCCACACTAAAGGCTTGCACCTTGACCAATTTTACCTGGAAATGTTCTCCTCAAATGGTACTGACCCAAGTCTATGGGTTAAAGGTACATTCTGGGATTTATTTGAATGTATATTTTAACTTGACTTGCAGAAGGAAAATACGCTTTTTGGACCTTTCTCTAACTCATAACTCAAACTACAGGTGTAGCGCCCAACTACTTACTCTGTGTCTATATACTCAACAGGGAATAGACTATAGGAAGAGGGGACTATGGGTTTTTATATAAAAGTTGTCCAAAGTTCCATGTATAACTATACCCAGCTGTAATATTATGTTCACAAATGATATTAAGAGACCAAATTCCTAGCTATTCAAGATGACTGATCTAATTCAAAATATTATTCTAAATTATATAATAAAATCGGACAACGACTTTATATTGAAACTTGGTTATTTCTTAAGGGCACCTTTTATCCATGTGAAAATGTAGCTGTCTGGCAGCAATTACACTAGATGGCTACTTAACAACTTCAACCTTTTTTTTCTTCTTTTTTTAAACATCAATACCAATCACCTTATAACAATGTGGGCCAACAAATAAAAAACAAAATCCCCCGTTGCAGGCCTGTTAACGTATTTTTTTTTTTTTTACATATTGGTCCGACATTTCAATGCCACAGGTCCCTTGGCCACGACGAATGGAAAAAAGCTTTCTGTACTCATAGTCCACTAGGTCTGGAATGTCTCGTGATGGGAGTTCACTCACACCATGTCACTGGAGCTGGCAACTCTGGGTAGCTGTCCTTTAAGAACCCACGGGCTCTCTCTGTGAATTCTCATTAGCCCTCATGCGCTGTCCTGATAGGGAGAATACTGCTTGTAGCTCCCTCGTAGCTCAAGGAACCACAGACTTTCTCCTGGTAGCCTGTGGCGCTATCCAGCTAGCGTCCCCGGCAACAGTCAATGGGGATACTCAATTATGCAATAGGGTAGCCGATGAAGCTAACCTGACTTCAAAACTAAACAGAGTGAACTATCATCTATATACTTGTAGCACTAGCCAGCTAGGCTAATAATTAGCAACTACTGTAGGGGTGGAGAGTACTGGCTCATAACCCAGGGAAGAAAGCAAGGCCAACTAGCTGTTAGCCGCCTAAGCTATTCTGATACGTTGAGGTCTGGGCTATTTATTTCCTTGGACAGACTACATTTCACGTTTTGTACTAACAAAGCTATTACTACAGTGCAATCGAGGTCTTATTTATACTTCTTTACATAAAATAACTTGGTCATTCTCTGAAGATGCTCTGAACATTCCACTCTTACTTTCTTTCTCCCATCTTTCTCATGATGGTTTCCCTTACGGAAATGAGACAGAACCCACCACCGACCCGACCAATCACAACAAGGCAAAGGGAATTGTGGTGACACATCCACCCATAATAAACACAAACACTGAAAACAACCAACAAGTTTGGTTACACGACCTCGTGGTCCACTGCAGGTTTCAAACTGTACTACTGCAACACTGTTTCTAAATAAGTGCACAACCAGGGAGACATGCACCTATTTTATTGTGCCCATGAGTTATGGACTTACAGTTACACTACAACACTAGGAAGTAGCTCTTTCTCTCTTTTTATTTTATCTTTTAGAACACCTTATTTAGTTATCCTTTTATTAATCTTTCTATATTAAGTGATAACTCCTAAGCTCATAAAAATGAGTCTTAGTAGTCAGGGCTCAAGACCCAGGCTACACCAGTCTGTTTTACTCCAATGTTTACAAGCATTGCAAACATTTCACAGCCACAAAATTCATGCAAAAGTGATTAACTTTGATATACCCTTGTACCAAAAGCTGAAATAAAAAAATAAAAAATCATGGTGGAAAAAAAAGACTTCAATCCAATAAATGACTATTTAAAAAAATGCAGTGGTGGGACGATAGTGTTTCAGCAGGTGCACCATACTACAAACACAGATTGTGCCTTTAAGTATGTATGTGGGTAACTTTAAGACTGTGAAATGGCATAGTACTTGTAAAAGATTATAATCATTTCAGGTAAAAATGTTACTTCATGCCGCACAACTAATGATGAAGAGCATAGGATGTAGTAGTTAACTAACAGTTAACCTTTAGAATTACAGTTGTGGTAAGCTGGTAGAAAATAGGGATTTGGAGTAAAATAGGTAGTTTGTTACCACATGTGTCATTGGGAAGTCCATGTTAAAGCTGTTCTAGAAGGATTTTCCCAATGACACATAGACACAGGCACCAACCAGATCATCCTCCATCTAAAAGGCTGCTCATCCAGGCCATGGTATAAAACACACCAAATAGGCAACTAAAAAGATAAATCAGTATGTGACAGATGTTTTATTTCACTGAGGCAGCAGAGTTAGTCTGGAACTAATATGGTAACTTATGGTTCATAATCTCGTTACCTAAAGGTGACCGGAGTAGAATTTTCATATCAATATATCATTGTCAAATTAATTTTGATAGAGTAGTAATTACCATACCAGTATCACCAAGAAGAGTGCCAACCTCTGTTTGTTTTTATTATTATTATTGCTTTATTGCTTTGATTTTCATCTCTGAGTATCTGAGTACCATCCCATTAAACCTTACAAGCCCCTATGAAGTTTTCTAAAGACATACACAAAAAACAAACAAACAAAAACAAAAACATATACAGT
>OMKL01155228.1:0-16271 GCA_900302295.1 Parasudis fraserbrunneri | reverse complement strand
GATTACTTTCCAATAATGTGCTTTTAAGTGACACCCCTATGACACGTTTCAAGCCATTATCTTGAGGTGGGGAGTCTTCACGTCTCGTTTTTTTTGCGAAGTAAATAAATAAAGATGAGCGAAGTGAACAAACTCGACAAATTGCGCCGGCGGTTGTCTTAATATGTCACGGTGATTAGTTCCCATCCACACCCGGCAGGAGGAGGCCCCTGTCGAGCTGCACCTCACATGTGCTTTGACTTCACTCAGCGCGACATCGTCGGGGCCCCTTTACAATGAAGGGGCCCCCTCGAATTTGATTTGTGTATTTATTTACCCGGCCGCCTTTTTCCTGTCACAACTTTCATCCCCGTTTGAGTGACAAGGAAGAGGGGGGAGCAGTCTTTTTCTTTTGTTTATTTATTTCTGTGTTTTTATGATCAGTATTGGAATAGATTAAAGTTATTGTCACTGACGTCGCTCATTTTGAGAAAGTTGGAAGATTTCTCACAACTAGACGCACATTTCTGTTCTATCTTGAGCATCTTATTTTTGTCACACTAACTTCAGTGTGTTTTAACAGTGTCAATGTGCGGAAATATATGATGATCAGAGAACAGAGGAGATTTTTTTTAGCACCTGTATATCAAGTAAAAAAAAAAATGAAAAAAGGATAGTAATTAGACACATGCAGTGAACCAGACTGTAACTTCACACTACACTGTAAAACTACTGGTAATCAGGGTCTGTTTGAATTCAGTTCTCATTTTTACTCTCAGTTCCATCAAATACATTACAACGACTTACAGTACATATAGCTGGTAAGGTAGCTAGTAGCAACTTGGGATGGGAATTTCAACTAATCTAGTTGAAATTGATGATCAGTGTCGGGTGCGTTACTCAAAAAAAGTAATATAGTCCTCGTCACTCATTACTCATTTCAAAAGTAATATTATTACTTTTCTTATTACTCCCTGGGAGCAGTAATTAGTTACGTTACTCATTAGATTACTTCCGTTACACCCCTCAAAATTGCTTCCTTTCTTACCGTCAAAATCTGGTACGACATAGGCTATTTCGCCCTGTGCGCCCCTGTGTGAATGATCACGTCAGGGCAGCACACCTCAAGGGGCTTTCAAAGCCCAGAGCTGCGCTAAGCTAGATCGTTGTTTTCGACGGAGGACCCGACGCGGTGCGCGCAGCACAATGCTTCTGCTTTCAAAGCCCATTAACTGAAAACCAGTGGCTTTTTTTTTTTTCAGCTGCATTAGTGGTTTGGTAACAAGGCTACTACAGGCTTGATCAAAAGCACAGCTGGCTTAAACCGATGAAGGACAATCTTTTTAAACAGCTCGTTGTTGTGCTGAGGGATAGCAGGTGTTTCAAGAGATTTGAGGTCGTATTTTTTTTCAAAGTCGGGGCTCCTCTCACACTCCAAAATGATGTAACAGTGGTGATGATTTACTCTGAAACTTTAATTCTACCAAGAGGGGTTGAGAATTCTACCTGCCTCCATGCAATTCATACGGTAGCCTGAGTGAAGAAGACACATCAGTTCTGTTTCATCCTTTTAGAGTGCGAGAGTCCCGACTTTTGACCATAGCTTTTGACATTGGATTTCCTTACAATACGCACCTAAGACTTGAGCACAGTTTGGATAAATTACAGATCGACACTGATGTTCTTGTCATCTTTGGTCTCGACAAAATCAAAGTAATGGAGTAACGAGTTGTTTTCTGACGGGGGTAACTGTAATATTATTACTGAACTCGAGGTGGTGATTCATTACACTACTCCTTACTGGGAAAAAGTAATATTATTACGAGTAGCGCATCAGCACCCGACACTGGTGAGGACGAATCAAATGCTTACAGGTCATTGCAGCTGGATTTCCACATTCATATCGATGTACCAATGAAACGATTATTTTTAACACCCACAGTGCATCGATGAATGTTTTCGATCCCGGTGGAAAAAACCCCCACCTTTTTTTCTTTAGGTGCGTTAAAGCATTGTGCAGATTCTTCTCTTCTTCCAGCGTAGCGACATGGGTAGAGCTCCGGGCTCACGATGAGAAGATTGCCGGTTCAAGCCCCGGTCAGGCCATTGTGGGAAAGTGTTGTTGTTGTTCCGCAGGGAGCACTTTGTCCTCTGGACTAGGCAGTGACAATGCCCCAGTCACGGTGACGGGGACACCGTACAGTTGCGAGTGCCGTCCTTGGGTTAAACCGAGGTCCTGACTGAATTTGGTCGTTAAAAGAACCCAGGGTGTCTATCGTAAAGCGTGGGGGGTTCCCCGAGTTTCCTGTCCAAGTTCCCAATCAGGTCTCTGACATCAAGGCCACCTAATCATCCCTCTCCTTAATTGGCTGATATTAATCCTTGTCTCCAGAGCCTTTCATCCATTGTGTATGTGTGTTGTGTGCCTGGTGTCAGTGTATAGCAGCCACTGAGCCCACATAGCCCAAGGTTGGGTGCTACACATTGGTGGTGGAGGAGGCAATTTCCGTTCTACATTGTAAATCGCTTTGAGTGTAGAGAAAAGCATTTTTTTTTATACATAAATGCAATGATTAATTCATTCATTCATTCCTAGCTGGAGCAGATGGATTTGGAGGTGCGTGAGATCCCCATCCAGAGTCGAGCCATGTACAACATCAGGCTGAAGAGCTACAAGCAGGAGATGGAGAAGCTGGAGAAGGACTTCGTAAGTACTCCGTTCAATTCAGTTCAGTAGACTTCATGGCAATTACTGTAGGAAGGAGGGCTGTCTTGGACTAAAAAAAGGAAACAAAAGACTTAAAGGTAGAATCTGTAATGTCATCAAACGGCGACTTCTAGGCAACAGATGACGACGCGGTACGGCGCTTTGTTTACAGTTTTTGTTTTTGTCTGATGTGTGGATTGGATTTCAGTGGGTATAGGGGAGGGGTTGCTACTGCTGGCCACATCTCAGGCTCTACCAAGAGAGGTCTGGAGAAATTCACAGTATAATAAGTTACTAAATTCCAACCCAAACAAAAAAGTAAACAAAAGCACAATACCAAGCAGGGCTCTTTTGCCTAGAGATCTCTGTTTGACGCCATTACAGATTATACCTTTATGCTCGCTATTGGTCAAATTGTCCTCTATCATCTTGTTATAATCAGGAAGCCCACGTGAAAAGCATATTATAAGTTGAGAAATCTAGTGATCTATGCATGAAATACATTTTCCCCCCCAGCAAATCCCTTAAGTTACAACAAGATTGTGTTAGCTGGGCAATGTTGTGTTTAAAGGTGAGGTATTTAGAATGTTTGCTATTTGGCCAAACGAGATGGCTGGTCTAATTTAACGTTAGGGGCCGAACCAATTTTGGTTTGAATGCTCAGAATGGTTCAAAATTAGGTGCGTGAACCGGAATGGAACCTATTCCTTGTTGGTGGAAAAGGGGTGTGTGTTGCTGAGAATGCTACCCCCCTGCTCTTCCCTACCAATAGGTATATCCAAATATGTTCTTCCTCCAGGCTCCAGGCCGTCCTCTCTCCTGGCCGGTCTGGAGCAGACGCAAGGCATTTTCTCTCTCTTTCACCACAGTTTCCAATCGCACCATAGACCGTTTAATCTGGGGGCAGCGAAGAAAGAAATCTTGCTTGAGTTTAATCTAGCTTTTGTTAGTTTTTCTCTTAAGTGGTTATTCGTTTGTATGGTATTTTATTTTACAATCCTTATTTTTGGCTACCTGCTGTGTTGATTACAAGAATTTGAGCTTATTTGTTTCAATATCCTACCAACCTTTTTTATTCGCTCTAGACTGGGCATTGGGAGTTTTTGCCTTTTTGCCTCCTGCTGTATGGTCAGCAGCATGTTCTTCTCTTTCAGGAGGACATACCTGAATCGAGACAAAAGAGTTCAGCCGCTATAATTCTTGATCTACAGTGTGAGTCAATGTTAACATGTCATGTGCTATACACAACACCACCATACATACCAAAGTTTGTGTAAGTCCTCGTTGCTCTTAGCTCTCAGCAGCTTGGCAGTCCATGGCGCCCCTGCAACCAAACATAACCGAAGGTATAAACAATTACAATTCTATTAACCACATCTCAGGTGAAATTATCATGGAGGTGGGGAACAGTTTGATGATATAAGGAGGAGCCACACTTTACCTGACTTCACTGTGGCTACTCCCCAGTTCTCAGGCAAGTCAAAGAACTCATCCAGACCCCTTCTGCTGATGGTTGTGTGCAGTGGTCGACATTGACCAACAGTTCCGACATGACAGTGCCACGACGGGGCAACGAGTGCAGACATTTGCCTGGTGGATGCGAGACATTCGGGAGTGGAACACAAGAACAAGATCTATTAAGACTCATAGCAGTGTCTGACGTGCAATGGCATATGAACCTGTTTGCACAAAAACACAATTATATAAGTATGCACTGATGTAGATCCTTACCTGTGAAGATAAGACTGGCATTTGGTCAAGCTGTGAGCCGAGTGTTGATTTGATATCGTTGAAGAAATCCTAAAAACGTTTTGAAACTGCTTACAGAGTGTCAAAACGCGTCCCGCTGAGGTCGCCGCCATCTTTGACAATCCATCCCACTTCCCAGCATGCAATTTTATAAACCATAATAACATTTCAATTGTTTTAAAATATAATCGACATTTAATATATAATATAAAAACACAACATAAAACATAAATTGGTTGAAATGTAAGAAACCACTATATCAATGAAAGATTACATAGTATAAAAACAAAAATCCGTTCCCATTGTAAATATGGCTTCCTCAGCTTCACCGACCAAGCTCAGTTCATGAACCAATCAGAAATGTTGTTGGACTGACATGCGCCCTCAGCAGTGATGGTGGGTATGAGTGTTCTCCGGTCTGCTGCTGCTTTTGCAGCCAGACTAAATCCTCTAAAATCTCGAAATACGGCCGCCAATCTACTTACTAGAACAATTCCAAGAACAGATCAAGGTAAACAACCTGGTTACCCTCTTCAGTTTGAGATTTTTCACCTTGATGATGTCCATATCTTGTTATGACCTTGTGGTACCTCATTAGCTTTGTGGCTAGCAGCAGCTAGTCAAGCTGGCTAACTTGGTTTGCTGTCAGTGAGTGTCAACAAAACCTAGTTTACCTCTATCATGGTTGCTATTGTTATTGGCGCTCTTTCTTTTATGAAAGTAACAGGTTTTGTGGTTAGTCATTAGCAATCCTGATCTAAAAACAGCTACACTGAATCAAATAGATAAAACTTAAGACATGATTTTTCAGTATCTGCTGTCTCTTTTTTTTTGCAGTCGCTGTCCGTTGGGGCCATGGGAAGAAAATGTTTGTCGTCAAACCCACCGACTTCTATGACAGGCGGTTTCTGCGCTTATTGGTAAGTATATGAATGTCTCATCATGATTTATGGTCTCTCCCAGTAATAGGTTCTACAGTAGAACCTCGTTTATCCAAACTAATCCTTCTGAAATGACTGGTTTTTGAATTGGCATAATCAAAAACTGTTGATGTGAAAATATATTTGTTGATGCTTGCATCATTTTCAGAATTAGCAATTCTTTCAGTTTCACTGTTGCAAAACAGTCCAGTCTCCTGAATAGCCTCCATTTCTGAGGGATTTGGATAAATAGTGTTATAGTGTGTATAGGTATTTTACAAGTGGCTTTTGCAGAAATAAACAGGTGTATGTCAAACTCTTAGTCTAGTGCACCACACTTACAGAACAACAACAGAATGTTATTTTTCATTCATCGTCTCTTCTTTCTCCAGCAATATTACATTCTGCTGACTGGGATTCCAATGGCTGTCATTATCACCCTTGTGAACGTGTTCATCGGTAAATGAACTCAGTCTTTCTCTTGATTTGATAGAGACCCTTAGGTTATCCTTGGGTTTGTTGGGGAAATGATGTCCATGTCCATGAACATGAAAATGAATCTAGTGTTAACTTGAATGGTTTTGGTTTGTAATTGTGCCATCAAGGTGAGGCAGAGCTGGCTGAAATCCCTGAGGGCTACGAACCCGAGCACTGGGAGTACTACAAGGTTTGTGGCTAACTTTCCCCCTCACCACAGTTCACTTCTAAATGGTTCTGTGCCATCGTTCTGAGGAGTGGTCAAGGCTTTAAGGTGGGCCAGCTTTGAGAATGGGAACTGCACCTTTACATCATGATCATACACATCATCGCTAAATGTCTTCTCTGCAAACCCAGGCATTGAAGATGCAGTCTGGATGTTTTTGGGGAACTCGCCACCTCCAGTTGTTATGTTGTTTCTTATATTGTTGCTAGCTACCTACTGATCATCTTTGGGTGAAACAGCCTATTTACAATTAGGGATACACCAATACTGGAATATGATATCAAGGTGACACCAGGCTAAGACAGGGTAACAGTATCGGGAGAATTTCCCCAATCATAAAATCTGAGACCAAGAGCTATGTGCAACATGTCAGAAATCATTGCAAAGCAACTTGATTTTCTGCCATTTTGACACATGGAAAGATGTTGGATCTCTCAAATGGGTAAACATTTATTTTATCGCAACATTTTCCCCCAGTGACACCAAGCTAATGGTCTATTTTCATATACTGTTCAGTAAAAATAATGGATCGCACAGTACTTAAGGTTTGGCACTCAGAATCACTATCTACAGTGAAAAAGTGGTATTGGTGCATCCATAGTTACAATCAGTTTCTGCACCTGCTAGTGTTGGAGAGAGATCGGTGAGCTGCAAGCTGAGTTTTCTCTTGTTGAACCGAGACACCAGATTTTGAATGTGCTGTAGTCTGGCAAATTCTATGATGACAGTTATTTGACAACCGTTGCATTTATTGATCATAACAATTTATTGATCTATCAACGATTACAATCTTACAAACTGCATCTTTAAGACAAGAAAGCTTATAACATTACACTGCTACATGCATATTAAGCCAAACAATTAAGCTCATACAGCAGTTTTTTTATTGAACAGAAATGCATTTGTAGTTATTTATAAGGTTATGGACCCCTGTTTCTCTCTCTCTCTCTCTCTCTCTCTGTCATTGCAGCACCCTATCACCAGATGGATCTCACGGACCTTCTATGACTCCCCTGTCAAAGACTATGAGAAGATGATGGCAGCAGTCCACATTGAGCAAGAGAAGGGAGAGATGAGGTGACTGCTGTTACTGATGTATTATGTTGCAGGCCATGTTCACAAAGACCTGTCCTGCTCCAAGGCCTGTAAAGAGTTTACACCTCTCATTGTACTGGTTGCTGGCGTGGAACCACTTTCTGATGCTGCAGTCCTCTCTCAGACATAATAATAATAATAATAATAAAACTTTATTTGTATAGCACATTTCATACAAGGATTGTAGCTCAAAGTGCTTTACATCAATAATATGAAAACAGTGTAAGGCAGGCAGCAAGTGCAGTTCATATAGTAGGAAAGGTATAAAACAATAATCAACATCATATCAGATCCTAGTGTTCTAATAGGTTACTTGAGTTACCATAATCTCGTTACAAACAAACATTAATACATTAATCAACATCCTATCAGATCCTAGTGTTCTAATAGGTTACTTGAGTTACCATAATCTCGTTACAACATTAACACAAAGGATGGAATATAAATAGTGGCAGATAAAAGATTAAAAATTAGACAGTAGTCTAATGACAAGTGACAAGTCATGACAAGTCCTAGTCTCAGACTCATGTATTTAACATCACAAGTGTGATGGCAGGCTATATAAAACCAGTGTGGAGGAGGCTTTTTCAACGACATCACATCTGAAAATGACAAATCATGATGCAGAGGCCAGGGGTCACGTGTTCGTGACCGTATACATACTGCATACGTAGTTCGTGTTCTAGGCAGTATGTGCGGATGGATAAAAAAAAAAACATATTTGCAACATGATATGTTATCACTATTGCGTTTTGTACTCTTATTGCTTTTTGAATTTATTATTTTTTTTAAATTTTTTTTAACCTTTATTTGCCCAGGGTAGGTTTGCTGAGCATGAATGCTCTTTTCCAGCAATGCCCTGCTTCACCGGCACACAGTTACAGTACACACATTCACACCTGGGAGCTGCCCAGTATGGCCACAAGTAGGCAGCTGTGGGTATTGAGGGATGGGAGAGCGTTATTCATTCACTTCGCTGCTCAGATCTTTCCTGCCAGTCCGGGGGATCGAACCGGTGATCTTCCGGTCACAAGCCTGCTTCTCTAACCCCTTGGCCACCGCTGCCCCCACAAATTATTTTAGGCTGTGGGAGTGTGTGGAGAGTAAGCATTCCATTGTATTTGTTACATATGGCGAAAAATAAAATCTATTTAATCTTGATATAACTCGTCTGAGACACCCAGAATCTCTCGCGGAGAATGTGAGAAACTCTTGTGGATGTCGGTACAGGAATCTGTGAATGAGACAAATAGGCCTATGGCTAATTCATCACCTAAGAAAGAAATGGCACTTACACTGTCAAAATGATTCTGTGTGTCGTTGTTTGTGCTCTCCCGGTAGGGCTGGGTACGAAGTGTAAGAAGATCCATTGACGCTACTAAACCCTGGTTTTATGATCTGTCTCTTCACTCTGGCCAGTATAGGCAGCTGAAATCCCTGTTGAATTTAGGAATATAACGTGTACCTCCATGATTGATAGCCAAGGACTAAATGTGTCTGCTACCCAGCGATGGCCCTCCTCACCTTGTAGATCACAAATAGCCTGATATAACTTATTACATTTTTCCCATATCTGGTGGGAATATGTGCTAAAATCTCCTGTCCAGATGCTAATGTTCTTAAACAGTTTTTATAGTGGTTTGACTGACATCATAAATGCTATCCTGATGTGCTGTGACGGAAATACACTCTTCAAAATGGTCTTGGATTTCCATTTGGTCTGTTTGTGATAGTAAAAACTGTTTCCTGTCAGTGATATTTCACTGTGACATTACAAGAAAGGGAAGCTAAGAACTCCCACTTGGAGCATTCGACTTCCACTGCATGGAATCTGTATGCTGTACCCAGAAGCTCTCGGACACTACACACGATTTGCAGCGAGAGCTCCAGGGTTTCTTAGATTAGTGAAGCCCTGATATCAGCCACAGAATTAAAAGGGACTCTGCTTGTGAATTGACCACTGCCTTAATATTTGGCTTGGGGAAAGAACGTTAATGTTTAATAAAGCTGGGCAGCAATAACTCAATATTATTATAGTGTTTATTACCTTTCAATGGTATCGTTTTGTGATGAAATAATGATATTGTGCTAAATTATTGTTAATGATTATACATATTAACTCAAATTTCACTTCACCCCGATACTAAAGCTCATCTGTATTCATCCATTCCGTTATGTTTGCTATCAACAGACTGGCTCAGTTGGAGGTGCGTCGACACATGAGAGAGAAGGGAGATGGTCCCTGGTTCCAGCTGGAGACTGTGGACAAGAATCTGATCGACTACAGTCACAAGTCATCACCCGACAATTAAACCTCACTGGCCAACTGTTGATGTATAGTGATGATGAATTTCACTGTTTGTAAATGTTTTTCTCTCTCTTACGTAAATAAAGTATATATATGTACTCTGAAATTGTGTCTTGGACTCTGTTCAACAAACTGCTTGTCAGGTTTGTTTAAAATATGTTGTTATGGACAGAGATGTCCACTTGATGGCAGAGCTGAGTAGAGACAGAATGGCTTGAACTGATGGGTAAGGGGTCTCTGAAAGGGAGTTATTAAAAGTACAAAAGAAGAAAAAAAAAGGGTTATACTGAATGGCGTAAATACATATTGAGTCACATATACAATATGTCAATTTTTTTCCTAATTACTACAATTGCTAAAATGAACAAAAGTAAACATGTAAAAGTTACAATGATGTCTGATTATTATTCTATCAATTTATCGATGTTATTTTTTTCTTTTTGTTTTTAATTGGCATTGCTTTCCTTTGAAATTAAGGAACTGGATAAAAAAAGATGGTATTTTTGTCATTTCAACACAGTATTGTAAGCTCCGTGTTAGTGTTTGATTTGTTTTAGTTGTATTAAAATATTCATGATCGTGGGCTTCAACAATCAAAAGAAAAAAACTGCGTGATAACATACATAATATTGCATTCACATAAATCCAGGGGAAAGGGTGTAGTATTTGTGTGGGTGGCTTAATCAATCATCCATAGTGGTGGGAGGGACCCCTTCAGTAAGATTGCTTGGTGCGCGCATGATACAGCACGCAACACAATTCTTGCGTGAGCCAGACGCTTTTCAGAACGAGATTATTTTTCTCTATTTCCAAAACTCTTGCGGTTTTACAAGTTCCCTCCATTATTTTGTTTCAGCGTCATATCCCCCGTCGCTGCGCTGGAGGAATGTCGAGACCGAGTGCTTTAAAAATAGCATCCTCTCCTCTGACAGCCCTGATCTGGTGACTCCCGTAGCATTGTGGTGCGAGA
Organism: Parasudis fraserbrunneri; assembly: GCA_900302295.1. NCBI lineage: Eukaryota > Metazoa > Chordata > Actinopteri > Aulopiformes > Chlorophthalmidae > Parasudis > Parasudis fraserbrunneri. Next base: position 5,840 of record OMKL01155228.1, on the reverse strand, counting down.
AGCAGGAATGCGAAGATGGCTGCAGACCTCGGAGAGCTGCTGGTCCCATACATGCCCACCATCAGAGTCCCCAGAACAGGAGACAGGGTTTTCAAGAGCGAATGTGCCTTTTCCTACGACTCTCCCGTAAGTGTCCTGCCCCCGCACAATTTCGGGGAATTTGTGTTACGAGCTGTCTACTCATCCCAGTGTGGTGTCTACCCTAACACACGTGAATCGCGGCGCCGTTTTGTGTGGCTGGTCTGTGTCTGGGGGTTCCATGGCCACCGTTCTCTTGAACTTGAGCGCGAGTCTGCGGGAAATAAATAATTAAATGTTGTTTACATCTCACCGGAATGGGCTTTCCTTTGTGAAAAGGCACCAGTTTGGGCCTTCTGCGCGCCAGTGTGTCTGGGCAATTAATTAACCTAGTAACACCTGCGTCCGTGGGCTCTCCTGTTAAGAAATCATGTCCTTATGTTCCTTTTCTGTTATTGCTACAATTACCTTCCTAGAAAGGTTGGCTGGTAATGGCGTGATTCATCACTATTATCAGTATCAGTAAAAGGATATGTCATAAGCTCGTTCAATCTGTGCCTGTTTGAGCGAGACATAAAGGTCTTTCCACTAAATAGACCTATGGTAGTTTGTTTTGCTTTTGATACAGCATAAGGCCAAATTGTACGCGCACCGTTTAGCGCTGGTGAGATTTGATCCAGGTTTGACCTATAGACATTCTGAACTCAAGCCTCAACACTTTTGCTAAACATTTTTTTTATTAAAACATCACTATTTATCAACGGAAACCATTTTAAAGGTGACTCAGCTGTCTGGAGTTCATCATGTCGCTCTGAAGACTGGTTTATTTTTATCCCCGCGCTGTTGAAGCTCATATGTCACTCTGAGCCACTTAAAGGTTTGTCAGAGTTTTATAAGGCCTACCCCATTTTGCAGATGTAGGTTAGTATGGAGGTCTATTTGGGAAATGTTTTGCCAGTACACTACCAAAGGTTTCGGAGGTTTATTTTTCAGTACACCTGTGATTTAAGAAGGCCCAGTTTCCCCCCGCATATTGAACATGTGAAGTGTTACTTCACCATTGCTTGCAGGCTGAGTTTTTGTTTGTTTGTTTGTTTGTTTGAATTGCGTAACACCATTATATGCCTTTGTACTTTGTATAAGCCTGTTTATAGACTGTTAACCTTATCCCTGTGTGAGAGGCCATTAGAGGCCTAATAGACCAGAGGAATCTCATGTACAACAGATTGTGAACTGGAGCAAAGCCCTTTGTCCTCAATAACCCACAGGGAATGGGTGTTTCTTGTACTTTGTCAATTAGCTACTTGTCTACATACTTTTTTGAAGTAAGAGCTCTGCACATTTATTCAAAGCACTAACCCAGCTGGTAAGTCATGTCTGTAGGCAACGAGACACACAAAGGATTTTGTTTTGGGTGTTAGGCGAGGGACAGTAAACCCTGGATAGGCCTTTTTGGCCCTGTAGTGAAAACCAGGCTATTGACTAACAGTCCTTTTCTTGTTTTCATGCGGCCAGGTTGTGTGAAAAGAAAGGAATATGTTGTGCATGACGTGCAAGGGTGCTGCTACAATTACTGGGCCCTCTGAGAAGCCATGAGGCCTTGTGTCTAAGACAGCCTTGACCATTAGAAACTACTACAAATCCAGACTTTTGGGTTTCCCATCCATCTAGGGGCTCCCCTCTGAATTGCCATCAGCTTTCCTCACTTGCTATTCCACCGGATACATATCATAATGTTTAATTCATAACTGCACATAACTGGAATCCACTCCTGTTTGTTTTTGCCTGCAGGAGTCTGAAGGAGGCTTGTATGTGTGCATGAACACATTCTTGGGCTTCGGAAGAGAACATGTGGAGAGGCATTACCGCAAAACGGGACAGAGCGTTTACATGCACCTCAAACGACATGTGAAGGAGGTAAGGTCGGGTCTGTGTGCCGCATTGGGGTTGGGGATTAACGCTGTGATTATGTTTTGATACGATGTGGTCTCCAGCCACGTATCAGTGTATATCACATGGGGACAAGCCAGGCGTCTCATGTATAAACCCTACCTTAACCCCAACTTTAACCTCATTGCACCTCACCCCCCAACTTAACCACCCATTGGGCAACGGTATATGATGTGGTACATGAGATGGTACATGAGATGCCTGGTTTTTAGTGAATCCCATATCACACTACAGTATGGCATGCTCTGTCATTGTCAGTCACATTAACCCCTTAACACATTTTGAGTTTTACGTTGTTGGTAAGAGGAGAGGAGCTGCTTTCTAATAGCACCTTTTTTTGAGGGAATTAGTGTTTGAAACTATATATTATTTGAATTGATCAATAAGACTTACGAATTATGAAACTCCAGATATTGTCTTTGTAGCCTAAAATATGACACAAACCCACATTGGCCAAAAATCAACATTTGGAAAAAAAGAAGGAAAAAAAACCTCACATACACTGGATGCAAATAAGCCAGTGTGACTTCTGCTGAAAATTATAGAAGGCGTCACATAGTATAAATAAGTCAAAACATTGTGGAAATAACAATCACGTTGTGGTATCCGTTATCGCCATAACTTGGTTTAACAAACTACAACTGGATAACAAATGTCCTAAATCAACATTGGTTTCATACCTCAGGAACAGCATATTATTCTCCTTCCCATATTAAAGAAACAAGCAGCCTAAATGTGTTCCTTCATAAGCCGCTTTGTTTGAATAGCAACATTACTGCTGTTATTGTGACAGTCCATACCAGTACCCATCAGTATTGTGTCAGATCACGTTGTAAGCTGGTTATTACATCCCTTGTGGTTTATCATTTTTGACCATTACACAGTGGCATCTGTCTCCACTTCTTGGGTTGGATGTAGTGTCTGAGTTGTAGAGTTACATTGAGTGTGAGGAACTGGCCACATTATTCTGGATACGAGCTAATATTCAGGTTAAGGTCTTAGTTGGGTATGAAGTGTTTATAAGCATCTTCATATCCTGATCACAAATGATCTCTGAATACACGAGTAAGCAGAGTATTATCAGAGTATTATCAGAGTATTATCATTATGAATATTATCATGGAAACGGGTAAGCAGATGGCAAAACCCAGCAGCCAATGGGATAAGTGATTTGCATGCTTCTGTGTTTGTCTGGGCCTAAGACATATCCTATCATATTTGGTTTTCTCATAGTTTGGAATTTAGCTTATCCCGGAAATTCTAAAGGGCTTATGGTGTTACATGAGCTAACTCAAAGACGGAATAACCAAGCATCCAGAAAGTATCATGTAAACACACATTGAGTGATACTGTATTTACCTTGTTTTGACCTGAGTCAAACCAAGACACAGACTGTTTTATCTTAACAGATAGAGACTCTTTTCAGTGATTTTGGGGAAACACAATGTTTTTCACTGTATAATGAAGTATTAGTAGGTAGATGCTCTTGGGACAATATTTTCGAACATCATGTCACAATGATGATTTTGACATACCTTTCTTACACAGTAGCTTTCCTATATAAAGTTATTATACAACATGATACTATAACTGGCCAGTGAAACGATGGCAAGTGAAAGTGAAACAAAATGTAAATGGTAGAGAATACAGCGCGCGGCAATATAACGTGAAATAGCAGAACACCTTACGTATCTGTCCAGTATGCTGGTGTTTCGTCCGTTTCCTGTAGGCTGTGACTGACCAAACATGCTTTTGTTTACATAAACCAATTACACCAGTGCCCGTACCGGACAAAACAATCTCCCTTTACAGGTTGCCGCTGAAAAACAAAGGTCTTAGCTGCCGGTGTGTTTCCTGGTTGGGTCTAATTGCCCCCAGATAAGCTCCCCTCTGTAAAGTGCTTCTATTTCCATGCCTGGATCTGGCTAGAAACAGCTGGCCGCATTCCGTCGGCTCCTGTGTCTGCTGTTTTCCCATGAGCCCACTTGGGCCCTAGTGTGTCAGCATTCCCTCTCTCTCTCTCTCTCTCTCGCTCCATCTCTCTCTCTCTCTGTCTGTCTGTCTGTCTGGCTGACTGTCTGGCTGTCTCTATCTGTCATCCTCTCTCTCTCTGTCTGTCTGTCTGTCTGTCTGTCTGTCGGTCTGTTCGTCTATCCACTGTGTCAACCTCTCCGCCTGTTGCTCAATTGATGGGTAGCCACCTGACCCTGATTGAATGGGAAGGGAACCAGTCAGTGGCTGTGGACTGCTTTGCCACTGGCCAGTGATTTGGCAGATTCTCATTCTATGGCGGATTGACAAAATGTGTCATATTTGTTGACTTATCCGCGTATCAAGCCCTATGTCCAAGTAAACAATTTATGAATGAGTCATCTTTTGACAGTAGACTGGAGACTGTTGATGTGTAACCATTAGCCTAGTCTTGATCCATCTAGATGGATGATTTCATTTGGTATTTCTGCCTCACTGGACAGTGCATAGTAGTGCTTCACTCTGTTTGTCAGTCAGTTGACTAGTAATTGTTGTTAGGGAATTCGTTGACCAATTTTTTGTTTTTGTTAGTTGTTTTTATGTTTGTTTGTTATTAATTCGGAATGAGTTACACACATCTCTGGCAACAGCCGGTGTATTTTTATTTTTTTTCGTATTGTCAACATAGCCTACGAAAAGGCCAAAACCTACAATTAATTTGTTCTACTTACAAGTATGGTCCATCTAGCCAACACGAGATTGCAGCTCATATCTAGAAGTCATAGAACTCCATTGTTGCCCAAAAACTGTTAAAACAAGTCACAGAGCCGTACAGTTTGCTTTGGTCAGTATAATTCATTGTTGCGATGAACACAGACATTGTACTTTTTCCTGGACCTACCTTATGACGTGACAGCGACTGCTCCGAGTCTGCCTGAAACAGAACTACTTCAGAAACAATCGCTGTCACTTCATATGGCAAACCGTTTTTGGACAACAATGGAATTCTGTGACTTCTGGATATTACACCGGCCTTATCCTTTGAAGAGTTCCTTCACCATGACTGCATTAATTTGCAGAGAAACAATAACGTAGGAAATGTCATTTTACAGATTGGTCGATTAATAGACTTGATTAGTCAACAAAATGGGACCTGTTACCTTTAGTGGGCCAGAGGACAGACACAGTGTTGAGCAGATCAAAGACAGGAGACGGAGACGGGAGTGATGCTTAACACCGGTCATTAGCCAAATCCAAACCCACAACATTGGAAGTACATGTCATGTGCCCCTGTCCACTGAGCCACTGCATGCCCCTTAGCAATCAATCTTAAGACCTGCGGTAGGGGGTTTCCCCTTGCCATGTAATCTGACCTGGCAACCATAATATGCATCTATTTCTATCAAAGTGACAAGCATCAGTGGCTTCTGTCATTAAAACCAAAGCCCTTTTTCATCATTTTATAAAATATCTGGTTTTGAGAGATGGTTTTGACTGTGATGCATCATCTTCCATCCGATTTAAACTCTGTTCTTTTCTGTTCTGTCTTCTTTCTGTCTTCTTTCCAACAGAAAGCCACAGGCGCTGCAGGAGGCTCCATCCCCAGAAGAAGAAACGGGAAAGTGTTTCTTGGTACGTTCCCCTCTCCTCCTGCCATCCATTCAAAAGCAGGTGGAACCTCTCATCGTTAAAGTGGCCCTCCACATCATCACTCTTAACTTGTGCCGCTGAGAACAAATATCAGACACATTGTTGATGTTTAAAGTCCCATATTGTCATGTGTTCAACAATTTTGTATGATTCCGAGGAGTCTATGGTGCATCTTTGTACATTTCTTTCCCCCAAAGAAACTCATCTGAATCGAATATTAATTATTTATTTTCCAGAACCTCTTTGTGTCC
>OMKL01155221.1:22773-35835 GCA_900302295.1 Parasudis fraserbrunneri | reverse complement strand
TACCTTCAGGATTCAACCTTGGAAGAAATGTACAACAGAGGATAGAAATGAACTTACAGAGTGTTTAATAGATATGAAATGAACTTACCTTCAGGATTCAGTCTTGGAAGAAATGTATGACAGGGGATAGAAATGAACTTACCGAGTGTTTAATCAATATGAAATGAACTTACCTTCAGGATTCAGCCTTGAAAGAAATGTGTGACAGGGGTTAGAAAAGATGAGTGTTTAAAGTGGAGAGCGCGCGAGATGGGGGCGAATGGCGAGCAGCCAGCAGTGCAGCGGGGGAGGGGTCGATCAGGTGGAATGGCCAGTATGGGAGGGGTTATGCAGTGCAGGGGAGAGAGAAACAAAAGGTGAGGAATAGGAGGGGGGGATGCGTTATGACCCGCAAAAAAAATACTCCATTTATGCATGCAAGTGGCAGCATGAAGTCACCGTCTCGGAGATAAAAGATTAGAAGTCCATTTAAAGTGAGGGAGAGAGAAAGTGAAAATATAAAACAACAGAGGTGTAATTATGATTCAGATTAATCAGAGATATCAGCCCTGACAGAGTTGAAGCCACGCATAACTTTTTGAAGCAGAAGCGATTTCGTGTTTTGTCAAACGTGCTTTGCCTACAGCAGAAAACGTCTCTATATTGGAAACAGATGATGGAAACATTGAGGAAAAGGGCTCGAAAGATTGCAATTGTTTTAATAGAACAAAGCAAGAAAATTATTTGGAGCTGCCACAGTGTTGCGAGTCTTTCTGAACTGAATGAATTACCTTTTTCAACTCAGCACCTGGAAAAGAGATATGCGTAAATACCCTGACTACATTGAGGAAAACCCAACATTGCTTATATTACACTATTGTGTATCAAACCACTCTTTTTCAAACATCTCCAAACACAACAGTTTTGTGTTGTTTACAATCTAAGAAACTGTTAGATGTTGTGTTGCCATTGTAGCCATTAACCGCCAATATCTCTTGCAGCACAGGTACATACGTGTTTCAGTAGTTACAGTTCCTTTAAAGTGTAAAGACAGCCCACCTGTTCAGCCTGTCTCCGCCTACTACACTATCTAACTATAAAGGAAGGAATCTGTCTGTCTGTCTGTCCTTCGCATATCTAGAGAACTGTTTATCTCTTCGACTTCACACTTGGTGGGTGTATTGCTGAGAGCCCAAGTAAGTGCAGTGTCGAAAGTGAAGTTGATTGGATGCGCAGTTCTCGAGAATGCTACAAGCAGCCATACTGTGGTTCTTGACAACGCTGCAAGCAGAGCTTTCTGAATGGGCATGTTTTGAACGTGATGCTGCAAGCAGCACTTCCAGGGGCCAAGCAATTGGTCAGTTCCGAATGAGCATGTGTTCCGAACAGACATGGAACACACACTGAACGGACACTGCACTAGTTTTGAAAAATGCAGAAAGTGGGTTTGAGAGAGAGAGAGGGCAGGGGAGGGGCACATCCGTCTGTGATCCGATTGTGGTGCTGGGTCACAATGGTAGACACAGTAGCAGTGTTTTTATAGCTGAGTGAGGAGTTATTTATAGCTTTAGCAAATGGTGAACTTATATTCAAACTAATCAACTTTTTCAACTCAATCAACAGATATATCTTGATAGCAGTTCATTCTAATGAACTCCCAGACTTGGTTGTAAACTAATGGGTTATGAATAAAATGGCGGGTTTCATAACCTTATTGACAGACAAAAAATTCCATTTGCGCCTGTATGTAAAGCACTCCAGCGAAATACATTTACGGCAGACTCACATGTTGGTTGTCTTTGTAACAAGAAACTTGACAAATATTTGAAAAATGGTGGCATAGTAAAGAAATCCATTTAGGCGCGGTCACGCATCTGTCTCTAACTAGTACTACAAGTTTGAAATGAGGAGCAAAACAACGTTAAAGTCAAATTCAAGTCAAATTGATTTTTATAGCCCAAAATCACAATAAATGTCTCAATGGGCTTCACAGGCCCACACAGATACAACACCCCCTGGCTAAACCCCCAAGGAAGATAAGGAAAAACTCCCACAAAAAAGAAAAAAACCCTCACAATCCTTCCATGAGCTGATCCACCAATCACTTGCTGGGGGCGGCAACAATTTTCTCCACTCGAGGCTGCAGTCTCTGGCCCCACCCCAATCATGATGTCAGAGTACCTCCGGTGGGGACAGACTGAGCAGCAGCGTGCAAAGTTCCAACGTTAGATGGCAGCACAAGGACACTTTTCTGCTTGTATTTTCTGCTGTGTGATGATGTCCCAGAAATGTTGAAACAATGACCAGGATTAATAGTTTACTTTATATGGAAGGCATATTTTCTTTCTTTTTTAACCCAAACCTCAGATGTGTCTTCATATGTTCTCCTGAGTAAATGGTTGCAAACCGTATATCTTAACCAACATTCTAATGAGTTTCATCTGCTTTGTGCTATCCAAGTTGCCCAGTTACATGCGCAACTAGCCTATGAAACTCATTATAACTTATGATGCGATGAACAGTTTGCAGCTATTTTCTCAGTAGAACATAATGAAAATACCTCTGATTATACTTTGAGGTTCCTGTTTTGGAAAAGGATACACTTGTATCAGACACAGGCTGATACACTTGTCTCATCGGATTGGATTTGAGCCTGGTGAGAGGATGCAGCTCAGTGCTAAGTTTCTCAATGTTTCTGAAATGATGGCATGTACAAGTCAACATCATGCCAGACAATCACATTAAAAAAAAAGTGAAGGTTCCTAGTGGCTGACTACAGGGCTGTAAGTTGTCCCATGCCTCTTTCCAGTGGAGTAACCTTATCAAATGAATACATACATCCACCAAAGCAGCCAGTATATCCAGCCACTGAGGACATAAGACCAGTCTGCTCCTGAAATATCACTATAGCTTTGGCTGTGCTTGCCGTGAAAAGCTTGTATCTTATATCTCCCCAGTGAGAGTGATCCTGTGCTGATAGACACTCTGGTGCTGTCCATGGTGCTGAAATAACATACTCCCGACTCCATTGAGCTGTGATTGGAAATAACAATCATAATCACCACAATGTAATCATATCCTCCAGCAATGACTGTCACCAGAGACATACCATTAGTCCAGTGTCATAACAAATCAGCAGGCTCCAAGAACAAGAGGCAGGAAGGGGGGGGGGCACTATAATTGGAAAGGTTCAATATCATATATCATATCATTTCGTCCAAGTCTGAAAGGCAGTGTCAGAATGCCTTGGGTTGGGATATAAAATTGACTTTAAGATTTTTCCACTTCCTTTTCTTTTCTTTTCTTTTTTTTTCAAGTGGTAATCCGTAATCATTGCGCTTCTGTTTTTTTTTTAATTTTAATTTTTTTTTTTTACAGTATTGACTTGCTTTACATATTGAAAATTCATGCTAACTACTGAGTTAGTGTTCTATTAATTCCAAAAAACTGCTGTTGCTGCTGGTGAAGTAAAACTCATCATTTCCTGTGTGCCGAATGATTTTCCCAGGAATGCCATACTAGACACCACTGTTTAGAACAGCTGAGAACAGCAAATGTAAAAGCATTCGTGAACTGGGTATAGGTAGAATCAGTTGTGTTGTATCAATGGGCATTAGAGAGTGGCAAAATATTTATTTATATGAAAATGTTCTAGATTATTACTTAAAAGGTATTTTAACCTCTCTCCCAGAGATATTGATCTTAGACTTAGCCACTTAAAACTATGGTGAGATGATGTCACTGAGAGATCCCTGAGAGGGTATAATGTAAATCAGCTTGATTGATTGATTCATTCATTCATTCATTCATTCATTCATTCATTCATTCATTCATTCATTTATTTTTGATTGATTGATTCATTCATTCATCAAAGAGAGATACTCTGAGGTACAATGAAGAAGTACTGTAAACAGTTCCTTTACTTAAGTAAAAGTGGAAATACCCAGATAAAATAGTACTCTGATAAAAGTCCTCCATTCAACGTGGCCTATTAGCTATTTCAAAATACCGGAGGACCGTGGTTTTGTGTTGGAAATGGGTAGCCCTTTGCCTGCATGTTGTGGTGTGGATCAAAACTTTTTCGATTTTGTGACCCCCGAATCCCGGTTTGCTGCCTGCCTATGGGCTTGTGTCCATATAGCATTTTTTTCTGAGCGGCAGCGTTTTTTCAATTCTTCTCAATGAGGAGTGAGCGTATGCGGCAGCATGCAGTTACCTAGAGTAAAGGCGCTGCACCCAGCGTCTTTTTTCTGAGCGTTCCGCCTTTTTAGTGCAGCCACTCCGAGCGCTTCTAGTTGAAAACCTCCGATGGGGTGGGACTTGTCACCTAGGTGATATTTGTAACTTTGTAAAAACCAATAAAATGGAGGAGAAGCTTGTTTTGGCCATTTCATGCTCATCCATACAAAGTACGAGGGCAAGCATCCTCTGGTTGGTGCTCATGGTGAAAATCAACGTCAAACAAATGGATAGCAAAAATAACAATGATCATTAGATGCTAGTCTATCATACAATGGCAGTTATAATCTAGTGGTGATAATGTTGATATTTCAACATTGTTGTCATAGACACAAAAACCCATGCGCAGCATTTTTTTTTCTCACTGTACAAACGTTTCATCCCAGCACTCCCCAGTGCCTTTCTGCCAGAAAAAAACAAACAAAAAAAACACTATATGGACACAAGCCCTTAAGCTTCCCGGCTCGCTCGGAACCTCAATCCATTGACCTGTAAAGGTTATTTAAAGCCAGTTATGCTGGCTCTGATTATGTCCTCTTGAAGTTGGCAGGCTTCAAATTTGAAAGTACATTATCTTCATACATTTTTGCCATGATTTCCATGTGAAATCTTTTTCTTCAAAGTAACTACAGTATAAATGATGGGTTTAGATAAATATAGTGGAGTAAAAAGTACAACGTTACCTTTGAATTTAGAGTAAAAGTACAAAGTTCCCTAAAATGAAGATATGCAAGTAGGCTACCTCAAAATTGTACTTAAGCACAGTACTCAAGTAGAAATACTCAATTTGTTTTCCACCACTGGAGAGGATTAAAAGGAGTGTTGTGATAAACAGGGATGGGGGGAGTTAATGCAGGTGAGCGCTGCCAGGTCTCCTCTGTACACCTTCTCTTTGTGGGAAGATTCTCCCCATCTCCCATGTGGCAGCCCATTTGTCCCAGAGAAATCCATTACCTGTTCAGTCAGTGGTGACAAGACCTCAACTCCATCTGGCTCTATATAGCCATCCGGGGCTTCTGCTGGAACCAGACTCATGAGGACAGCCACTGGGAAAAATATTTACTCACCTATTACATCTGTAACGGTGCGATGATTGATTCCTCATAGGATTATCCACATGTCGCAGCACATACGAGAGCCTCTCTAATGAGAGATGTATATCGTGCTATGAGTCTGATTTCAAATAGCAGGTGGTGGGACACAGGCATACCGGTATGCCAGAGAAGGTGTGACAGCCAATGTTGAGGTGCTAAAAAGTAATTTCTCTCAAGGCATTTTTCCCTTGTTTCACAAGGCTGAGAGGAATGGATCAGTCAAGTGGACTTGGGTCTGTTTCTGAGAACTGAAGGCAGCACAAAATTGGTTTCTTGCCAAGTGTTTGAATCTTGGGAATTAGTCTCTAAAAAGGAAAGCTATCCTACACTTGGCAACCAATGAGAAAATTGACAATGTTTTTCCCCACAATGGGAGATGAAATACACACAAACAAACAAATGAACAAACAAACAAATACAATAATTGATGCTTTGCATTCCACTGGCTTTCTCCAAATGAGATTACTTTATTTGTTTTTCTTCCTTCCCTCTCCAAATCGATATGCTCAGTACTGTTTAAGTAGCAAACAATGTTATGCCAGATAATAATGGGTTCCACAAATACTTACAAGACAGACAAAATCAAACAAATATCTGAAATAATAATGATGATGATGATGATGTTGATGTTGATGATGATAATGATGATGATGATGATGATGATGATGATGATGTTGAAGTTTTTCTAATAGCGTACTGTATGTAAACTGAACTTCCGAATGTGTTTGTTTCACCATTGCTACAAATCCCAAGGACACACAGATATTCAAAAGGGTTGCCGTGCTGTCATAACTCACTGATGGGGCCACCCCTAGCGTTGTGCTGCCACCACCCACTGAAGGCTGCACCCACCCTGGGCATCACTTCAGAGACCAGCAGCTGTGCCTGACAGCTGGACACATGTTCCCATCCTCTCACTGCAGGAGGCACAGAAAGAGGCTCTCTGCATCCTGGAGCTAGGCTTTGAACCCACCCTTGATCACGGCAATATCTCTGGTCATATGCTGGAAAAACATCAACTGTAAGACACTTCCCATTGTGCCGATCGCCATCCGATTAGCTTCCTGTGTGGAACCATTTAGAGGTAGGGCCGGCCAAAGTAGCGCCGGCAGGCCAAATACGGCCCTCTGTGACATCATTTTATGGACCTCCAAAAGGCTCCTGACAGCGCCAAGATTTTCTATTTAGTCTATTTGGGTTCCATTTCATTTAAAATGTCTTGATTATTGCAAGGAACAATCATGTTGACATAAAACCTAAGCTTTAATTCTTGTGAAATGTATCAATTGCGTGTCTCATTCTTTGGGCCTCAGCCCTCTGTGTCAGAAACCTTGCCTTATTTAGAGTCTTTAATTTTTAGGGGCCCATCTTAAAGGGTAAGTTCAGAGTTTTGGACCCGTAGCCCTTTTTCCTTCTGATCGATACTACATTAAGCGGTGGAACAGTTCATGCCATTCTTCATATTGGATTCCTGCAGCTCCGGCTAGTTAGCCACAAAACTGGGTGCACTGTGGAGTAGGTTTCATTGTTCATTTTGGGGCTTGTACAGACTGCAGTGTGGAGCAGGGTTATTATAGTTTTGTATCTTTCATTAGTTTTAATTTTTATTTCATTTTGAATTTTTGTTTTCAATTCAGTTTAGTTTTAGTTCGTTTCCAAAGCGGGTTTGCTAGAGTCCGCTTAGTTTTTATTGTTTCAAATAGTTTAGTTTTCATGTAATTTTTATTAGTTTTAGTATTTTCTGTTAATTATTATAATGTGGGTGGTATTTGTCACAGGCAAGATTTAAGAAGTTCAGAATAGGTACTATGTAATACAAACACATCATTTTGTGAAGGCAACTGACTCACAGTTGTGTAGACATCCTATTCTCAGTGAACATATGCACCAAGGCTTCTCACACTTGTTGTGTTAACACATTTTATCAAATTGACAAAGATGAAAACAAAATACATTTTCTTTATTTTAGTTGGTTTTGTGAGTACAGAACATTATTTATAAAGTCTAGTTTTTATTTTTATTTCGGTTAACTAAAATGTTTTTCACACCTAGTTTTAGTTTTTAGTTTAGTTTTAGTTAACTCTAATAACCTTGGTGTGGAGCTGTACCCAATATGAAGAACAGCATGTACTGAAGTGAGAATGAACTCTAATCGACAACATCTTTCGTAAGAAGGAAATAGGGCAAGGGGTCAAAAATTCTGAACTATCCCTTTAAGAGGACAGATGATCTATGAAACAGTATTTAGGTTTAACGTGGATTTCATAAAAGGGTTCATACATTTTTGGACTTAACTGCATTTTTCCATGTTGAAAATATGTATTTGTCTCTTTGTTTGTTTGTTTATAGTGCACAAAGCATCTTTAATATTGGACTGGTCTGGCTTTCACTGAGTCTCACTTTCTCTCTCTCTTTCTCTCTCTCTCTCTCTCTCTCCCCTCTCTTTCACACACACACACACACACACACACACACCCACACACCCACACACACACACACACACACTTGCACTTTTAAGTCCTGCCTTCTCCTAGGATCACACATCTGGGATCTGTTCCAGTTCAGCTGAAATTGATTAATAGTGGCCCTAATTCTCCAGCATGCTGACTGTGGACTCTGCAACAGTGTGTCTTAAAACATGCTCCTTCCAGGCTCATCATCAAGATGTGTGTTTTGAAGACGTTAATGAATAAGTCATTACCTGTAAGAGGGGACTATGATCGATGACTCGGAAACAAACAACTTAGCACAGGCCGCTGCCTGAGACTGTGCGAGGACACGGCAAACTTTAGACGAGTCGACTAAAGGATGAAGTGAAGTGGTTCATCCATGTTACGAAACCGTGTCGCTGTCCAAGAACACATCATTAACATAAGGTAATTTAAGGTTACAGAATGAATACATTCATGGGTTGTTTGTCCTTTACACATTTCTCCTTGAAGCACAACGTCTGCACCTTGTTGGTTATTCAGCTGACCAAGCAGTGCAGGCTCACTTCCCCTCCTGGACCTGATGTAGCCTCATTCCAGTCAGGAATGTAAAGCGCGCATGGCGGCCGCTAGCGAAGCTGTTTCTCCATGCTGTTTCAGTCTGATGGTAGATTCATCACCAAGGGATCTTTGCGTTCCAGGGATCTTATGAACACTTGCAATTAACCTCTGTTAAAAGAATGAATAAAAATCTCCCCTGTTGTCTTGGTCATACATTGGGGTTAGTTGACTCAGGGGCTAAAACTGTGGGAACTAAAAGGTTTGCCCTCTTGATAAGAGGTTACTTACAGTATGTTGGTTGGAACAGAATACTCTCAGATGAGGATGATTTGTATATGTTTGATGCCCAAAACTAAAATATGGCAATTGCAGCATTTCTTTTCCATGTGTTTGGCTATAAAAAAAATAAAAAAAAAGAGAAAAAAGAGAAAATACAGAGAATGCTGCATACAGAGAAGGGTAAGCTATAATTTGATCATTTATTTAAATGTTTACTTCAAAGTATGAGCCCAGAGTATGGGCATTTATGGATATCAGATTGGGGCATGTTGTCATATTGATTTTGGAGCATGTTGTCACATAGAAAACCAAATAGGATGAATTGAGATTATTTATTATTTTGTTATTATTTTAAAAGTGTTATCAATTGAATAATATTATCAGACATTGTTGTTTTGTTGTATTTAAAGTAGTACCTTCATCAGAATCAGGCCACCATACACTTTGGTATATCCTCTGGTATTACATTTTGCATTAAAACCACAGAAATTAAATTAAATCGATTATGGAGTTTTGTATAGTGTTAACATTATGAGTCACAACATTCATTTCACTGCAATAACTTTGGTAAGTGCACATAAATTAACAAATTAAAATCAATGTAATTTCATATACAGGACCAAACTAATGCCCCCCCCCCCCCCAATTCATTACATTGTCAAAGGAGTGCACATCAGTGCAACATTGTTGTTTCGTTTCAGAGGCTACAGCCTGAAAATACTTTTAATGCTTTACATATGGAATGCTTACAGAGTGAGAACTATCAATTTTATTTCTATAAACAGCAGAGTGTAAAGCATTGTGACAACATGCCCCATACTGTGTCTCAACATGCCCCGCCATGTGGCAAGTTGTCACAAGTTGTCAAGGTGTGAAGTGGTAATTATTTTTGTTTGCAATCATTGATGAAAAAAAGTAATAGTGCCCATTCTTAGATGTGACTTCAGTCTATTTATCACTATAGAAATTGGATTTCAAAACACAAGCACTGCTGAGGAATACACCTGTGAGTACAAAGTGTGACAACTAGCCCCAGTTCCCCCTACATAATTTTCCTCAGCTGACCTTGGGGATTACGTGAAACATCCAGGAACATGCTGTAGAGGAACAGATGGTTTCTGACAAATTGGTACCAAAAAAGAAAATATTATAGGCTACTGCACCTATTAATAAGCTGCTGATGATAAAGAACAGACAGCTGATTTGGACCAAGAAGCTTGTGAGCTTTGTGTGAGGAACACAATGAAACTGAAAGGAAAGTTGAAAATACAATGTTCTTGATCATGCTGTGTAGCAAGGCAGCATAAGCGATGAAAGACAGCAATGCTGTCAGTGTCAACAAATAGCCTAACTAGTGAAATAAATGCTTTTGTACAGTGGAGAAAAAGGGTTATCGGGATTTGGCTGCTGGATTCTCAGTATGACAATATGTTGCCAGGGGGGAATATTTTCCCATAGAAGCAACAACAGACTCGTAAAAGAAAGTTTCAAATGTTGCAACTCTGGCGTGAAAAGCAGATCATCTTGCCCTCACTCAATGCAATTAAATGAATTATTAACGCTAAATGTTTTCTGCTGCTGGACTCGTTATGGATGTAGGGTGTATTCATAAGTGCAATCTGACACTCTGTGTAAATGTGATTTATGAATGGTTCCGATAACAGATCTGAACCACATCTGAAATCGTCCACAGGAGAGAAGAGGGTAAACTATTGTCAGTTAGCCTACTGTACAGGTTTAAACTAATAATCCCTCCTGCAAGTCAATGTAAAGGCTGTAGCAAATTCTGGTTGTAAACATATTTTTAGCATTGTGGAGTGGCAGCTAGCTTGCTATTAGCTTGATACCATTCACACCCATTGCAAGAATTTAATTTGAACACACTTCAGTAGGCTACTGACTCCTCCTTGGGCAGAATGCCCAGAATGCACTGTGAGCGCTTCAAGAGGGTGGTGCTATAAATAAATGATCCAGAATTCTGATTTTACAAACAGTCCAGTTTGACGCAAGTGTGCTCTGGAGGTTGGAATGCCAATTTACAAACACACTCACGGTTGCCCATAAGCGTAAAATGTTATGTCGCTCTTTATTTGGCATTAATAGGCTGTTATGATTGACTCACACCTTCTGGGGAATTATTTTCACAATACTTATACTAAAGATTGTGTACCCTAGTAAAATTAGTGTGGAAAAAAAGGTCCCACTTAGAACCACGCCTTTCCATTGGGGGCGTTATAGCAAGCAAAACCCTATACTCTGCCACTGTTACAAGCTTGTACTCTACCTGAGGTTGTGTATAAACCCCACTTAAAAAGTTGATTTTTAACACAATAAGCTATTAATTTTCAATGAAATGGACAGCTGTTATCAAACCAATATTTTTTGATATATGGTCTGATACTTTGAGTAGGCTATATAGGCCACAGTATTGTTCCCATACCAAAAAAAGCAGTAACATAAATGAGAGTCCATCAGAAAATCTTTCCTGCAGCCCTGTAGAAATGTAATGGTTGCTAAGCGTTTTAAATGTTACTGGTGATGGTAACCTGCCATTGTACATACTTAGCCTACATGCGTTGTGCAACTACTTTGGAATCGACAATGTTTGGAGGTCTTAGCACCCCGATATAACTAGCCTAAATCTTACACTTGGACATATGATAAGAACATGTGTAATACCGACTGTCTAACAGACTGGCAGGACCACACAGTTCTGTGGACAGGACAATCAAGCCGTGAATGGATACTAAATGAGGTGGGTTCAACAGAGGGAACTGGTTGAGAATAAAAGAGCCTGCCCACTGCTTACACAGACTGGGTTACAATCTTCCAAAGCTCATGGTATAAGTGTGAGTGAGTTGAGTTGAGTGAGTTGAGTGAGTTGAATGAGTGAGAGAGTGAGTGAAATCCTGGGTCTATGAGGTGTAAAAAAACAAACAAACAAAAAAATTAAAAAATAATAATAATAATATGTATAACGTTGCCTCAACACAGCAGCAAAGTCAGATGTTTTTAACATCTTTAACCGGTGATTAATTTCCAATTATTAGATTCTAACAAGGGTCAAACTCGTTCAAAGCTCACTGAATTAGTTTCGAAATGGCATTGTGTCGATATGCCCTCAGCCACAACCTCCCTCAACAGGATTAAATCCATACGAGAGAGCACAGTGTGTAGGATGCAATAACACTGAGCAATTTCATTACTGGTCAAGGGGAGGAATGTGAGCGTTCTATGTGTCGTATTTCACTTGCTCCTTTTATGCGTCAACAGATCAACAGTGTTGCATTGAGGTTAATTAGCTGGGACTGATCAGAATGCCAACTAACCAGAAAGAATTAAAGAGAGCAAGGAAGACATATTTGGGATGGTGTGGGCACACAAATGCTGAGCGCTCTAACGGTAACCACTTTTTGAAAATACCATATAAAAACGCAGAGGTGGCAACATGATGGATTTCAATACTGGTGTTTATTGGCTATTACACCGTATGTAATGGTTGATTCACAGCTGTAGGGTTAGAGTAAGCAGTTTTAGGCACTTATTCATAATGCCACACAGCCACAGCCAGGCCAGCTGATGGTATGAGGTGTCTGGGCGGGTCAGGAAATTGACTTTGGTATTGTATGGTTCTCATGGGTGTAGTCAGTGGACTGGTTGGAGTCAAGAGGTGACCTCTCAAAAAACATAAGAAAATAACACCAACATTACACCAACAAAACTATTATCTCTAAATATATAAATGCTATGTTTAACCAGTCAGTGGAAAATACTTGATTTGCCTAAGGGATCTCAGTTTGACCCAAGGCTAGACCTTACAAGGAGCACTATTCACAAAAAAGTACTTGTCATACAATTGTACACATCTGTTTCAAATAAGTGAAGAATTTCAAAAGGTTTACTGTAAGTCTGCCTATTCTGTGTTCCTGAGAGTTGGAACTGAAGACTTGAAAAGAAACGAGGTTTGAAATGGCCACTGGGCCTATAGATTACCCCATCATCAATTTCACTGCTACACTGAGTAGCCAAAAAGTGTCGGCCAAAGAATGTTAATAGGTTTTTCTCTGAGAACTGAGGGGGGAAGTGGGGAGGGGGATGTTGTTTCCTCACAACAAGTATCTGATGGGCAGATATCCGTACCTCTTTTGTCTCGAGTTTTTTTTTTACTGCTGGTGGTAGCCAGCATTACAAATAAGGAACAATAGCATCAATATCCACAACAACAACAACAACAACAACAACAGCAGCAACCAAATACAATCAGGGCCAGCCGTTAAAACAGCATTTATCTTGAAGTTGTGGTCAGCAAAGCATCCACAGCCCAACTAATGTGTTAAATATGTATTAATCAATACTGCCTTCATCATGGTGACAGAATAGAACTTCCCATTTCTTGCTGATGGTGTGACCTTTAAGAAAGAGGCAGCGAGACTGAGACAGCAGTACATTTCACTTCTGTCGTCAGGCAGTTTGGAACGCGC